>OZ024785.1:14161565-14373984 GCA_964017065.1 Haliclona indistincta | reverse complement strand
AAGGATAAGATCTTAGTAATAATTAGTTCGAGGTCATCCCTACATATCATTGCCGATCGGCAATGATAATTATAACGTTCTTTACCTGTTTAGCTTTTTTTTGCTTGTGTTGTTTACTTTGGTTTTTGCATGTTTGTGTCTTTCTTTCCTTTTACTTTTCCCTACAGCTGAATCGTTATCTAACATTATTGTATTAATACAATAATAATAATCTTTTCCTCCTTCATCATTATTATTGGTTTAAAGTTACTTTGATGTTTACCTGTACAGTTGAATTATCTGATTGATGAGGCAGCTCAGACAGGAAAGAGAGCAAACACGATCATAAGTCTCCTTCACCACTATCTTGAAACATACACCTTCAATAAACAGCACCTCCAACTCCACACTAACAAGTGTAGTGGTCAAAATAAAAACCGGCTAGTAAATTTCTCAAGTATAACTAAACTTTAACTTTATCTTTAGATACATGATGCAGTATCTTGCTTGGCGAGTTCTGCATATGCAATCATCCTCTCCTTTTAATCGTAGGTCACACAAAGTTTGCCCTGACTGGGGCTTCGGTTTTTTAAAGCAATACTTCCGCTAGACGAAAGTGGACTGCTTAGATGATATTGCTGAGGTAGTGAGGATAAGTGCAGAAGTGAACGATGTGCAGTTGGTAGCTACTCAAGATTGTGAAGTTCTGGTGCATACATACAACTGGGCTGAATTCTTTGACCTGCCATTTAGCCAAACAGATTTGAAGGGAATGAAGACCTTTCAACATTTTGGATTCACAGTGAACACCCTGGGTACGTTTTCGTGAAGACAACCGCGGACAAGCCAGAGAAGATAATCAAGATATTGAATGGCACTACTTGGTCTCCAGACCCAGAAGATCTCTCAAAAATCGTATCACCAGAAGGCCTTTCAGGCTAAAGATCTCTATACGAGAAAATCAGAGAATCTTGCCGTCCAGAAATTCAAGATCAAGTGTGCCCAAGCCCTCGTCGTGATGACAGACGCTCTCCATCGCCATCACAATCGTGGCGCCACCATCATCACCTGGACCACCTCCTACTAAGAGAAGGTGCCAATGCTCGAACTGTGATGATGATCAGCATCAGGATTTTTGTGAACAGCCTACTAGCAGTGACCTACACACTTACGTAAGTCTGTATACTCACAAGTTGTTACTCATTATTCACCAAATTCTTACAGTTACACAGATGTTCCCTCAAGACTGCAGCAGAGAGAGTGAGGATAACACCGAGAGAGTGAGGATAACACTGAAAGAGTTGGAATGCCTCACATACAGATGTGGCAACAGTTTAGATCTACTCCACCTTGACAAAGAGATCAAATCAGAGCTGCAATTTTAGTTCTAACTCTGTGGTTTATGCATAGGTTTATGGGCATTGTTTGTCTCTTTAAAAAAGAGCCAGACCCATTGATGTTCAAAGCGCCGACAGTTGTTCCGATTCTATGCCGTCAAAGGCAGTGGCTTCACGGTACTTGAATGCCACGCTCAGCCTTGACCTTTAAAAGGCAGCAGTGCTGATGGTAGCTAACTCCACCATTCTCAGCAGTATCAGGAAGAAGTACCACCACATGTGTCTCAAGCTTGGGATAGACAACAATCTTGGAACAACCGCTGGAATAAGATTCACCGTCTATAAATTGCAACAAGAAGGACTTATTATCAGGCTGGCAGTGATTGCTACAGCTTTGAAAACAAAAAAAATACGCTCAACTGAGGTAGTGAATTGTAGCACTCTCACTGCGAGTAAAAGAAGAGGCAAGAGAAGAGCAGACTGCAAGTATCGCAACTGAGAGGGAGCTAGCCACCAGCCAGGAGTAACAATGGCTGCTGTTCCTGTTGCTGCACTTTAAGCAATGAAGGAAACCAACCAATGGCCAGAGAACCCAAGTCTGTAGTGTGTTGTTCAAAATTCTAACGGATGAAGTTAGTGAATCCCCTGTGACTAGGTCGCCATTGTTACTGACATTCAGTCTGACCAGCTGAAGATCCCAAGAGCAGATAGGAAAGAGCCAAGGGCTAACTCCGACTCAAGGAGTGAAAGAAGCTTTTAATCTAACTACTCAACATGGCTCAGCATACAGTATCCTCCAAACGGAGAGGAGGTTAGTCAGCAAGATCAAACTGCAGATGATGACAATGAACCAGATCTGTCACCTGTAAACTATCCAGAAGAATTTGACTATGTTTATTAGTGATCTTTATAGCAGCAGAGTTATTCTCTATGGCAACAAGTAAATAGATTGTAACAGTAAATAGAAGAGTATAAGTATAACATTTACACCAACTTGAGTGCAAAAGGGTATCGACCAGACAATATTTGCCAGTTGTTTTGAGCGTGTTGTTTCATCAAAGCGCCAATCAGAAGAAAATGATGCTGTATGATGCCCACCAAGCTAACCACGCACAGCTGCATGACAAGCTTTTTTCACAGTTACACACAGTCTCAGTTGCTTGCTGTATTCTATAAATATTTCCATTTTCGCAAACAAATACAAGCTTTCTTTTTGAGTCTCTGCCAATCATTTTAATGCACACAGGTGATATTATTATAGGTGGTTGATAGTTGACTTCAATTATTGGTTTTGTGAATTATAAAGTTTTGTATTTTTGAAGTTTAGTTTCAAAAATTTATTTTAATAGTTATCTTGAAATAATAGTTATTGGTTTTGACAAATAAAAAAATTATTAACCACCAATGTGATCATTGAGAATGTGTTCAATGTCTTTCTGAGGGTCTCCCAAGCAAAGGGATACCATACCTGGCTTACATTTTACCCTTGGTATATTCCTGTGCCTGTTCATTCTCATGAAAGATGAAGATCGTGTTCTGAATCAACAACCAACTGCAGTGATAGAGGAGCTTGTACAGGGACAGTGCTCATCTTTTAATATGCTTGTAGCAGCAATAAGATATGTCCAAGAGCTTTCGGATGTAAGAGACATCTGCTGCTAAAATCTAGCAAATGCAGGAATAACTAACATTATTTCTTTTCGTACATCCAAACCCTCAGCACAACTCACAGGTGCCAGACTAGAGATTACAGAAGTCTGGCACAAATTGTATGAATAAAATGAGAGCATAGTACTCCTACTGCAAATTACATAACACAGGATGAAAACTGAAGCAGTGTCAGAAGGAGATCAAGAAGGTACCTGAATGAGAAGACGGGCCTTTTGTTAAGTGTCTGGGTGCTGCACCATCTTTCTAACGTCCAATGGCAGGCATATTATAGAAACGCAGAGAAGAGAATTAGCTTTATTGAAGAATAAGAAATTAACTGAAGAGCAGAGGACAAAGTGGTTGAAAGTAATGAAAACTGAGATGATGTCATCAGAGGAAAGCGAAGTGGATGAGAATGGAGATTAGGTGTTAAGAGTTAGATCCTTCCCATGCTGGCATTCAAGTGAAGTCAATCGAATGTTTTGTAAGATAGAGATATACAACAAGGCAGGTAATTCACCAGCCAGAAGACAACAACTTAAGATAAAGAGCAGAGAGGAAGACAGTTCTTGTCAGCTGTCATATGAGATTAGCTGGGCAGGTCTACCAGACTTTGCTATTGACAATATTGATTACATCATTGGCTCCAGGGGCATATCTACAAGGGTGCTTTCAGTGCTCAAGCAAGCCCCTTAGCAAGCTATTTGCTATGAAAACAGTTGCTATGTCACTAATAATATTCATACAATCAGGGCTGGACTCATCAGAGCTGTCAAAAACCACTTGCAATCTCTTGTATGTGTAGGCTAAGTGCTCTTTGTCTTGAATGCACAATGCTATTGTGTGTAACTAACAATGAGCACCCTCTTTATTCAAATCCTGGATAGGCCACTGATTGGCTCATTGTTGATGCACACATTTGGTTGATAAAATGTGTTCAGCTATAATAACTGTAGTCAATAGCAACCAAACAGACATTTACTACACTTTAGCAATTCTGTGACAACAGAAGAATTGTCAATAAGCAATAATTATTGCACCAAACACACATAATTTTGGCGCAAAAAGATCCACATGTCTAGATATGTCTTTGATTAGGATTGGACCAGTGATGATTGGGGTACTCATGGCATTCTTGCCTATCTCTAGTCGAAGCACGCTCTTTCATCATCAAATCAATGCCCTTGCGGCACAGCTATGATCCTGCAACTAGAAGGGACATCTCAGATGGCTGTCGATGGCGTAGACCATCTTGCCGTAAGAGAATAAGCATTAGAGACAGAAGTTTCTATGGTTGACGCAGCAGAAGTGGCTGATACTAATCTACTAGACAGTATCCAGTTTCTGATGCCGAGGAGGAGACCCAAGTTTCTAACGCCACAGCAAAGAAGAATTTTTTTTAATTTGCTGATTAATTGTCACCATTCTTGAAAAGTGTATCAACGCTTAAGATAGCTCGACTGACACAAGCAGAGTGTATCCACCATCTCAGTAGTCAGTAGCGCTTTACTAATAATTATAACTTTAGTACCATCGTGGAAGGGCTACTTCACAAGAGGCGTGGGTGCTCGGCATGTGTGATACCTCAGCTACACCTGCTACAGGGTACATGAAGATTGTCCCTTATTATGGGTAGCAAAGTTGCTACATCCCTTGTTTGGACAATGTACATCCAGGTATAATCAAACATTGTTATAACATTCACTACTTCAAAAACTTACCAGGTACAACAATAATTGGTCAGACATGTGGGCAGCATACAATAGGGTCACACAGCTCCCAACACCATCTGGTATAAGTAGAAAAGCAAGTGGTTTTTAGGGCATTCAGTTACATTAGGACATAGTAGGAGCAAAATAGCAACTATCATGCCCCGTTAGAAGAAATCCGGATTTGAATGTAGCCTTTAAGAAGTGCAAGAGAGCATAAGGAGGAAAAAATACCTGATTGAAAACATAAACAAAGATCGAATGCATTGCCTTTGCTTAAAATGAGCAAAATACTTGACTGAACATAATATTAATAGGTAAAAATTGGACATATTGGATGAACATTAAAAATTTCAAAACAAGGTTGGCCGCAGTCAGGAAGTAGCTGCGGCTAAAACCATCAAGAAATCCCATTCGGCAGAGACAGCCTACCAGTACAAGAAGGGAAACGAAGCCCAAGCGAAGTTTAACACTGAAGTGGAGGGGAGGCCATGGACGAGCTGGAGAGAGAGAGAGTCACCCTTGCAGTCAGTGGAATGTGCAAAAGCTGCCCTAGAAAAAGGTGCAAAGAAAATTGGTGAAAGGCAAAAGCTAACGAAGCTAGCAGACGAATGAAGCAGACCCCAGACCTCGTCTGCTGCGTTGTAGCAGCAGACGAGGGGCTACAACGCAAGAGACATGCGGCATCTTAGCACACATACACAGAACAATAACGTATACTGATGTGTACCCTTTTATGTGCAAGTTATCAAAAACAAAACCGAAGGACAACTTCTGAGATATTGAAGGAATTGACAGAAACACCACCTATTGAAAATGTCACCTTATGCAACAAAGGGTAAGTTAACAAATTCTAGTGCAAAATTACACTCTTATTTTGTGTTTTCATAGTACTCATCATCCATTTTTCATCGCAAACACAAGAAATTACAGAACTGAGGGAGTGGCTTGAACAGCAGTTCTATGAGGTGAATCAAAAGATGCTTCTCAAGATAGAATCCAGCAGGCTCTACTCAGGAAGAGAACAAGGAGGGTAAACTCTAAAGAAAATGCATAGCTAGTTATTAAACGCAATAGTAACTCTAATTTCTCGCATATAGTCTCAAGTGGATGGTGATGTCAGTGGTGCATCAGATGAAATCCTGGTAGACCCTTTAGTCTTTCCTAACATCAGAAGGATGCTCATTCGTATGATGGTTCTTCCAGTAACATCTTGCGAAGCTGAAAGATGGTTTAGTACATCAAGGAGAGTGAAAACCTATATCAGATCCACGATGATACAAGATAAATCAAGTGGACTAGCCTTAATGAATGTACACGCTGAATCTTTTTGTATACCTACTACACAGCAAGTTAGAGATAAGTTTTTGTCTAAAAACCGTAGATTAATGGAGGAAGCACTTTTGTAATTTTCTGTTGAGTTTGCATTGTCCTTTATGTTCTAGTTTTAATTTCAGTAAGATTGTAATTTCTGCTATCTATACTAGCAGTATGTTTGCCCCTTTCTATTTCCTGGCTACGCCACTGGACTGACATGTATCCACTTGAATCCGCTTATGTACTTTGCACTTATTCACTGAAATCTGCTGAGTCATCATTAGAATCATGTGAATGGTGTGATGCTTTCAAATCATCATCATTCCAACAGCTTTGTTTGAGTTTTTGAAACATTGCACAGCATGCATGTCTCCTACATGTACTCGGGAAAGAAGGAACAACCCTCACTACAATACTGACTGCTATCGATCGCTACCACTACATGATACTGTCCAGTAGGACTAGGGCCGCATGCAACTGCCTGATGGCGTGCAGTATTAAGTACATGAAGAAGCGACGACTCCGACTGCGTGTTGAAACTTCTTTCAAGTCGCTACATTGCACAATCAGTGGTAGATCAAATGCTATCTGACATCCAATCGCTTCTTCGGGTTGTTATTTCTGCTGTTGCCCATTGTGTTGAAGGTTGGTTAATTAGAGTAGCTTGTTATTGTTAACTGTCATTATTCTTGACTTTTATTAAGGAACTCTTCGCCATGAAGATGTTCAATCAAGTACAATTACTGAAGTCATGAGTCACCTAGGAGAAGGCAGTCCATTTACTAATATGTTTGCAGGGTTGCATAGTTGACACAAGCAGTTGAATTGTTTCAAGAAAGAGTGATGATGATGACAATGAGGTGGAAGAGGATGAACAGCAAGGTCAGCCAGACCAACCAGGTTGTGGAGTCAGTAGGACACATGCAAGTGCATAACACAATGGTTCAAAATCTGTGACAAAAGATAAGCTGGTATTGTTAATAAAATTAGTATGTTACTTATAATCAAGTACATGTACACCCACTCCCAGTGGTGATTCTATGCCGTCTCCTCCCACTCCCAGTGGTGATTCTATGCCGTCTCCTCCCACTCCCAGTAGTGATTCTATGCCGTCTCTTCCCACTCCCAGTGGTGATTCTATGCCGTCTCCTCCCACTCCCAGTAGTGATTCTATGCCGTCTCCTCCCACTCCGCAGATCAAAGGATTCCGGGATGTACACTTCAATATAGTGGAGGGAGTGGCGATTGATGCCATGCATTGTGTGTATAGAGATCAGTAGTGCATTCGTACAAATCCGAGTACACTCGCGCTACTCCAGCGCTCAAACCTCCTGTACGCTAATCTCAGGCTGCACGCAACAATGAAAAGAGGCAAGTGAAGTTCAGATCAGCAACACACCTATTTCGACGTTAGAGTGTTCAACCCCTTGGTACCACCAAAATAGTCAACCTCTGGCCTCTTTTATATAAAAACATGAACAGGAAAAGAGACGCAAATATGACAAGCGTGTTCGAGAGGTGGAACACGGTAGCTTCACACCACTAGTTTTTAATACTATGGGAGGCATAGGTCCTACCGCTTCCGTGGTTTTTAAGAGAATTACATCAATGATGTGGTGGAAAGGTAGACTGGTATGTGGAAAAGCCAGGAAAATAGTTGGTTTGTTAACAGAAGGTTTTACAATGCATCAGCTGGTACTCTTTGTCAGCTTTACTGGCATCTGTCTTCCGAAAGTGTATTGCACGGCTACACAAGACAACATGTAATAGACACACAACAACAGCCAAAAAGATAAATAATTACAGCTCTTGTTTGCTGTTTGCACAGTTCTCAGCTACACCATTTGAACCAAAACAAGAGCTAAACAGTCATCACAAAGCAAAACTGAGCAACAATGATCTAGCATCAACAATTACCACGACCCATGACATCGACAGAGATTCAGTTATAAACACACTAGCCTACTTCTACATCACAGAGGGACTACCTCCTGACATAATGCATGATGTACTAGAGGGTGTGCTTCATTATTAAGTCTAAGAATCGCAGCATGAGGAAAGTTCTAATTTACTATAGACACATTATTCAACACGACTCTACCGACATCACCACATGTACACATGTCTACCACCATCACCATCACCTCTACCACCATCACTGTATGTTCTAGTGCTTCACAAACTCGTAGCAATGATTTTACCTGCATCTCTAAAAGTGTGGTCACCACAGACGAGCTAGATTGGGAGGAAGACTACTGTCGCTTTTGCAATGTAAGATTGATTGATAACAAAAACAATGGTACTAATAAAAATGTACTTTTCAATAGCTGCCACCCCAGAGCAAGCCAATTCCTTCTTGGAACAGGACTCAGAAGAGCAAGTTCAAGTCAGAATTCAGGACAGCATTGCGCATACAGAGCATTGGCCTGTTAATCAGGACTATGCTATTGATCTGAATGACACCCAAGAGCCCGCAGAAAGTGAACATTAGTACAAAAAATCAACCCAGAACAACAAGCATTTTTACAGGTTGTCCTGGGAATGACGATGACGCTGAGTCACAGCTACGTCTACGTACGTAAGTTGCGGGCCCAGTTTCACCAAGAGTGTAACACCAATTTGCCCATGATCTGTGATCAGAAGTTCCCTTCCTCTCTCCCTTCCTCTCTCACCATGTAGCATCCTGTTTCAGCAGTCGGAGAATGAAAAACTTTAGAGATAGGGTGCCATAGTTAATAAACAGTTTATGAAAACACTATAACATTTTTAAAGGGGCGAAATTGGCCAGCTTCGTTCAAGAATTCTCAACAGATCACATATCACTTCGGTGAACAAGAACTGTCAACACTGTGTGAGTTGATGTGGAGCCAGTCCAAAGGTAAAGTTGCTGAGCTAGTCTCCATCAATAGCAATACTCTTCCCTATTGTAAGTCTAACAATGAACAATGCTTTATCTGCTTTACATCAATGATATAGCATCTTCTTTAACCAGTAACAAGTGAAGTTCTCTGCAAAAAAATCAAGAAAGTACAGATGAGGCTTCATGTGGGATTTCACATACTCAAGGAGGATTGCTTACCATTTTGTGGGCAATCTTGCACATGTACTATAGAGATCAAGAAAACATCTTAACACTTTAAAAGACCTCATTCTGACTGTGCATACTTTTATAAATTTCCCTCGTCAGCGCAGCTAAAAGTACAGCGAAAGCTCCGTGCACTAAACTTCCTATTTTGTGCCAAGAACCGGGCTGTCAAAGCTACAGTACATGAAATTAAAGAACAAGTCAGCCATCTCAAAGAACAGTCATCTCAATCGTAGCCTCGCCAGGTGTTGACCCTAAACGTTTGATCAAAATCAAGGAAGCAGTATTCCAGATATGGCCTTGTGAGACTGGAGAGACTCAAAGTAGCGCGTGGAAGCAATGCTGCAAAGCCATAGACGAAGCAGGTAGGTGGCTGAACAGGAAAAAGGCTGAAATATAACTCTCAACTCTAACTCAAGACAGTCTCTGCACCATTCACTTAATTAGTTACATGAACATGTGTATGTCTTACTAATAACTAAATTGAACATTGAGTTCCTACATTGTGTACCTACCTTACATAACAGTATCTTGTTTTAATGTTGAGTCACAATTATATTCATATTTATATACAATGGTTTCATTTTGTATGCATAGTACATTTTCTTTACAACACAGCATCACTTCTACCAATACCTGCTGGGAAGACAACATCTCATTTCAAAGGCATTGTAGGGTATTAGAGACAGAATGGAGGTAGACTAAAAGAAGTCCAATGGTGGTTGAGGAGTTGATAAAAGAGGACATACGGTTTGAGGAGGAGAGATATACTGGAGACCGGAAGGGGAGTAGAAGAGATATTCGAGCTGTATCCCTTCCTACAGGATTCTGATCAAGTATGTTGTCATTAATACAGCTAAGAGATGAAGCTTTCTTTCCTTAGCTGCTGAAAGAGCTAGGGAGGATCTTTCCTGATGTAAAATTTGATGAGAGGAAGAAAGCATGGAAGGAAGAAGAGTGGGAGCAGAGGATAGTTAAACAGGCAGAATTGGAGAGTGGGACAAGTTCATAGACATTAATTTTAAGAGTGCTTATGAGCACAATTTATTATTCTACGAAAACAGCCTACATTACACAACACATCATTGTTGTTGCATGCAGAGGTAAGTAGGCATATAAAAGGTCAGAGTGGATCAGTAATCTGGTACCTACATGTAAGTTTACTTCCAGAAGTGCCGCTTTTCATGTTCTTAATGATTTCAGGTATACTCCAGGAACTTACCAAGAAATAAGTGGGATTTAAGGGAGTAGCACTGGACAACTGATGGGACAGTTCATCCGATCGCAAGTCCATCAAGCATCCAGAGTAAACATTTATTGTAGGTGCTATATTTTTCATTGAATACGTGGAATTGACAAGGAGAGGTGATCATCATTAAACAGATCATAGAGTAGTATTGCTGCAAAGAGAAACTTTAAAATTGAAAGCCCGCCAATGGAGGAGTTTTAAAGTTGTACCACTGATGAATTAAGGCCCATTCACATGGAGACACTGATGCGCATCGAGTGCGCATTGGTTGTGTTCACATGAATGCGCATTATTTCAATTCGCATCGAATGCGCATTGAATTCGCATTGATCGAATTCACCTCGGGATGTGGTTTGGATGCGCATTCAAAGCGAATCGCCAATATAAAGCGTGGGCGTAGAGAGGAAGTCATGTGAGTAGCACTCACGTGACACACGGCGTGTTACACCTTCGCGCAAAGCTTAGCAGCAGCTTGTGTCACTTGTGCGTGGAACACAGTCTTACAGACGAGAGAACGCGTGGGATACAGAATGGCAGGTGGATGGACCCACGCTGAAACCAAGGCGTTGATTGATATCTGGAGGGTGTGATATCGTACTTAAATATTTTATTAACTCAACAATGCAAGTACAAAACAAGAACTGAACTAAAAATGTACAAAAACTACCAGGGCTTAAATAGGGAGAACAGTGTGAAATGAACAGACAGACAGACAGTCAGCATTCTACACATTAGACATAAATTAACACAAAGACTGTTCTCATGAGAGATATTACAAAACACAACTAATCAACACAAATAACAGAGTCACATTAACAGAGTCACCACATCTCCTTCCCCTTAAGTTAGGAAGTAGGTTGAAATCGAAGAGGTGGATGGCGATTCCTCAGAGGATATCGACGTTCAGGTTCGTTTGGACCTGGTGGTTCAGGGACAGGTTCAACAGTAGGATAGCATTGGTTGTCTAACACAGTGTCCGATTCAGTTGTGTCCGATGACTCTTGATTTCCATGAAGGGGTTGAAGTTGATTGACATGTCGCTTGACGATTCGTCCATTGGAGATCTGAACAGTGTAGGTTACTGGACCCAATTGCTGTATAACAGTTCCAGGTATCCACTTGTCAGAACCAATATAGAGTCTAGCTAACACACGAGTTCCAGGTGTAAAAGCACGAGCCTTAACATGAGTGTCGTGGTGAAGTTTCTGACTAGCTTGTTTCGACATCACTTGCTTCTTGGGATCAGGATGCATCAAGTCAAAACGAGTCCTTAGCTTGCGCTTCAGAAATAACTCTGCTGGTGATACACCTGTAGTGCTATGTTGCGTTGCTCTGTATTCAAACAAGAATTCTGCCAGACGATGATGAATAGATCTTTTCGATTTGTCACTGGCTTTCAGCGCTCGTTTCAAAGTCTGAATGAACCTCTCTGCAAGTCCATTGGAAGCAGGATGGTAAGGTGCGGAAAGTATGTGCTTGATTCGATTCCTTTCCATAAATTGCTTGAACTCATCTGAAGTGAATTGTGGTCCGTTGTCTGATACTACTTGTTCAGGAATTCCATGGTGTGCTATCAGAGCTCTCATGACTTCAATTGTCTTCTCAGCAGTTGTTGACTTCATTGTTACTACTTCGGGCCACTTTGAATGGGCATCCACGACTACGAAGAACATGTGTCCTAAGAAGGGTCCCGCAAAATCAATGTGTATTCGTCTCCATGGTGCGTCGGGCCAAATCCATGGATGAAGAGGTGCTGCTGCTGGGCTAGACTGATTGGACTGACACATGTAACAGGATTTTCCCATTGATTCGATGTCTCCATCTAGTCCTTTCCACCAAAAATGACTGCGTGCAGTGGCTTTCATTCGAGTAATACCTGAGTGATTGGCATGAAGAGAATCTAGTACTCTGCGTTGAAGGCTCTCTGGAACGACAACTCTTATTCCCCACAATAGGCAATCATTCTCTGTGCTCAGTTCGGTCTGTCTGTCGAAGAAGGTCTGTAGCTCTCTGTCCACTTGTCCTGGCCAACCTTGTTGGACGTATTGCAAAACTTTACTCAGTGACGCGTCTCGCCGAGTTGCTTGTTGGATCTCTTGAAAGGTTACAGGAAGAGCTTGAACTTGACCTATGTTAAATGTGGAGATAGCATTATTTGTGTCACAAGTAGGACTTGTTTGTGGCAGTGGTAACCGTGAGAGTCCATCAGCGTTCCCATGATCATCAGTGGACTTGTATTTGATGTCATAGTTGTATGCTGACAGAATCACAGCCCATCGCTGCAGTCGAGCTGCTGCCAACGACGGTATCCCTTTCTTGGGTCCCAGAATTGCCACCAGCGGTTTGTGATCCGTTATCAGGAGGAACTTGCGTCCATACAGAAACCTGTGGAACTTCTTGATGCCAAAGATTAAAGACAAAGCTTCTTTCTCAATCTGGGCGTAGTTGCGTTCACTAGTGGTCAGAGTGCGTGAGGCAAATGCTATGGGATGTTCACTACCATCTGGTAGCACATGAGAAATCACTGCTCCTACACCATATGCTGAAGCATCTGCTGCTAGTGTGATAGGAAGCTTAGGATTGTAATGAGTTAGTACACCTGCTGACACAATTTGCTCTTTAACATCTTCAAATGCTCTAGTACATTCTTTGGACCAATTCCATTTCTGACGAGCAGAAAGTAAGGCATTCAAGGGATGTAATCGGGAGGCTAGATTGGGTATGAACTTTCCATAGTAATTCACTAATCCTAAGAATGACCGAAGCTGTTGCACATTCTCAGGGGCAGGTGCATTCACAATAGCTTCTACCTTAGATGATAGTGGGTGTATGCCATGCTCATCGACTCTATGACCCAAGTACTCAATACTGGTCAACAAAAATTCACACTTACTTCTCTTGAGTCGGAACCCATGATTCTCAAGACGAGTGAACACTTCCTGTAGACTTCGTCTGTGGCTCTCTTCATCTGGACTGCTAACGAGGATGTCGTCAATGTAGCATGCTACTCCGTCGATTCCTTGCAGCACAGTGTCCATGATTCTCTGAAATATAGCAGGTGCAGATGCGACTCCAAATGGAAGACGGTTGTAGACGTAGAGTCCACGCTGTGTGTTGACTGTCAGATAGGGTTTTGATGACTCATCCACTGGGATTTGGAGGTAAGCTTGAGAAAGATCCAATTTCGAGAAGATTTTTCCTCCAGACAGTGTCGAGAATAATTCTTCAGGTGTCGGCAAAGGGTACTCTTCCACATTCATCGCTTGGTTCACAGTTACTTTGTAGTCTCCGCAGAGTCTGAAACGTCCATCTTTCTTTGGAACTACTACAATTGGGGCAGCCCATTGACTATGTGAGACTGGTGAGATGATCCCCTGTTCCTCCAGACGACTGATTTCTTGGCTAACTGCTTCTTTGATTGCATAAGGTACTGGTCTTGGCTTGAAGAAGCGAGGGGTAGCATCAGGTTGTATTTGAAGTGAGGCTGTGAATGGCTTGACACTCCCCAGTTCATCTGAGAATAGTGGTTTGTGCTTCTCAAGTAGGTCGTCCACTAGTGATATTCTTGCTGCACGTACTGCAAAAATGTTGCTCCAGTCCAGGCGTAGGTACTTGAGCCAATTTCTTCCCAGAAGACTTGGTCCATCACCAGCGACCACTACGAGTACTAGCTTCTGTTTCTGATTTCCATATCTGACTCGCATGTTGAGAGTACCAGTAACTTCCATTCGTTCGTTAGTGTATGTCTTGAGGATCAGATTGGAAGGATGCAATGTGTCATTGGGGAATACGTCACGTCTAGTTGCTTCGGATATCACTGATAGAGCTGCTCCAGTGTCGACTTCCATGTCGAGAAATTTTCCGTTGAGTTGCAACTGGACTACTATAGGGTCAGGTGATCGCTTGACCAGGTTGTGTATTTTGAAACCTTCATCACTGCTCTCCTCTGAAGACTGTTCAGCATTCTGTACGAGGTGCGTCTTCGACTTTTGTTTCTTGGAAACGGAGGAGGCCTTTGAGCGGCAAACCGATGCAATGTGTCCTGTCTTTCCGCAGGCGTGGCATTGAGCATCTTTAAATTTGCACTCGCTTGAACCATGGTTTGAGCGTCCACATCTGTAGCAAGGTTGTTGCTGATCACGATTGTGCTTGGTAGTGCTTGTCTGCGGTTTGCTCTTCTGAAAACGACCTTTACTCAGCTTGTGCACTGATAAGTCTGGTCTTTTGAAGGCTCGGGTGTCTTGGTCAGCAGCTTCCATAGCTCTGGCTGTCTCAATTGCCTTGGCGTACGTTAATGCTGTTTCAGACAGTAGTCGGCGTTGGATAGCTTCGTGTCGTAGACCACACACAAAACGATCACGTAGCGTCTCCTGTAGCACGGTGCCAAATTTGCAGTTGACTGCCAACTTCCTCAGCGCGGCGTCGTACTCGGCTACACTTTCGCCTACTTCTTGATTTCGCTTGTGGAATTGAAATCTCTCTGCTATGGTCGATCTTTTGGGCAGAAAATGGTCATTCAACTTTGTTGAAATTTCTTCGAAGGACTTAGTTCCTGGGGTATCTGGTGCGAGGAGATCACTAAGAGTGGCGTACGTCGATGATCCTATGGAACTCAGTAGTATTGGTACTTTCTTGTCGTCATCGATGGTATTAGCCTTGAAGTACAGTGTCACTCTTTCCAGGTAGGCCTTGATTGACTCTGATTCAGGTTGAAATTCCTGTAGCTTTCCATAAACTGCAGCCATAGCTGTGAGTTCTTTACTCTCGTCGCCAAATGTGATATCGTACTTAAATATTTTATTAACTCAACAATGCAAGTACAAAACAAGAACTGAACTAAAAATGTACAAAAACTACCAGGGCTTAAATAGGGAGAACAGTGTGAAATGAACAGACAGACAGACAGTCAGCATTCTACACATTAGACATAAATTAACACAAAGACTGTTCTCATGAGAGATATTACAAAACACAACTAATCAACACAAATAACAGAGTCACATTAACAGAGTCACCACAGAGGGAGCAGAATGTACAGGAACAGTTGGATAATGTCAGGAGAAACAAAGATATCTACGTGAAAGTAGCTAAAGAACTGGCAGATCTAGGATACTCTAAGACATGGAAACAATGCCGAGTGAAAGTGAAAAATTTAACCCAGAAATACAGAAAGGTAACGATTCTTAGCTGTCTAGCTACATGTACTTCATTACTTAATATTAATAGATCAAAGATGGCAACAACGTTAGCGGGCAAACCAGAACTTCCTTCGAGTTTTATGATTCTATCGATGAAATTCTAGGACACAGAGCTGCCTCCGAACCAGTACATGTTCTCGATGCTGCTCGAAACATTCCGAATGTGAGCGTAGCTCGAACAACAGTTGTGAATGAGGATGTATTGTTTGGAAACCCTTTTGAAGAACCTGGTGAGTGATGGTTTGCTTTGCAAGTGTATTTTGACATTTGTAGATGTAATGCAGACAATTCAATTGCACAAGCTCCTTCTGAAGAGTTGGAGATCAAGGAGGAACGTCGTCTTATTGAGGGAAATATTTCAGGTATGTTTACAAATTAATATGGTTGATATTAATTTCAATCATGTTACATGCAGTATACTAGTTGGTGCCTTCTTTCTTGTGCCTCCTCCATCAGCAAACTTGACAGTGAGTGGTTCATTGGCTGCTAAAAATCTAATAATAATCTAATACTATAATAATCATTACAAAATAAGTGATTTACAGTACTCAAACGATGTTTTCTTGTTAACAGGTGCTACGTGTAAAAGAAATTTTAGAAGCATGATGCAGGCATGTCCTATCATTTAAAAAAAACATTTCATAGGGATTTTGTGGATAGGGAAGTAGGTCTTGCAGGAAACATGAGAATACACGTAAGAATTCTTTTTCTTACTATATTCCTTCTCTGAAAGCCATTCATCTTGCTCTAGTCGCCAAAGCAGTTGATATAAATAAGCATGGCATTGATCAATTTTTGGCTCCGTTTATAAAAGATAACTTGTCCTTAAAAGTAATTTACTGTCATTTTTGCTGTTACCGAGCTGTTTCTTTAAAAGAGAATAAAACAAAGCGTGATACTGGGGTGAAAGGAGAATATTGCCTTCGAAAACTAGGTTGTCATGATCGTTTCTTCAACACGCCTGTAGAGCCAATGCATCTGATAAAGAACATCGTAGAACACATTGTACTGTTGATGTCTGGAGCTGAAGACTCACTTAAAGTTCGCACAGAAGAGAAGGTGAGAGGTCCATTCTTAGAAGCTTGGGTAACTGGCAAAACTAACCGGCTGCCATCAGCTCCTTTCCGGCTATCTGCAGAAGAAGCCAAGCTAGCAGATGAAAGAATGATTAGCATACAGGTTCCAAAATGTTTTGACTGGAAACCGAAACCACTTTTTAGCGTTAAAGGGAAAGGTATGAAATCCCACTCTAGGAAACAACTGGTTTCTGCGCACATTTTAAAATACTGCTTAAGAGGCCTACTCGGGCAATAACAAAGGCAAACTTTGTTTCTGTTTTGTGATGTTTTTGCCCAGTTATGTGCAGAATCAGTGAATATGTCACTCTTATATCAGCTTGAATTCAATGTACACTATAGCCTTTGCCTTCTAGAACGAGATTTTCCTGTCTCTAGAACGAGATTTTCCTGTCTCTATGCATGTTATTATTTTTCACCTTCTGCATCATTTTCCTCTTTATCTAAATCGCTTTGAGCCTTCCAGGGTCTTTTGGATGTATCCATTTGAACGATATAATTCTTGGGTAATAAGGCGAGTGCAAAACAGGCGATACCCTGGGTCTATTGGGTGATAGAGACTTATCGACTTTTTGAGTGGGCATACTCCTTACAGAGAGCAGGTGAACTGCCATGTAATGCTGTTACACTTCCTGAAGCAATTGATAGTGAACGTGAAAACGTGAAATCAGAATTCAGGACAACATTGTGCATACAGAGCATTGGCCTGTTAATCAGGACTATGCTATTGATCTGAATGACACCCAAGAGCCTGCAGAAAGTGAACATTAGTACAAAAAAATCACAACAAGCATTTTTACAGGTTGTCCTGGGAATGACGATGATGCTGAGTCACAGCTACGTCTAAGTACGCAAGTTGTGGGCCCAGTTTCACCAAGAGTGTAACACCAATTTGCCCATGATCTGTGATCAGAAGTTCCCTTCCTCTCTCATAAATAAACCATGCAGCATCCTGTTTCAGCAGTCGGAGAATGAAAAAATTTAGAGTTAGGTGCCATTGTCCATTGTTAGTGGTCTATATGAGCAGCCATTATCACTGCTAGTAGTGCATGGTGTAGCTTACCTTGTCTGGTACTGTGGTAGAGATAGCTTGTCAATGCTACAGAGTGAGATGAGTACAGGCAGTGTCGCGCTTGTAGGAGAAAGGAAAGATGGTCTGGCATCCATAATTAGTACTGAGTGTTCATGTGGTCGTGTTATAAAGCTACAGACATCGAACAAGGTAGCAGGTCCTAGTGGATACAATCGTTGGCAAGTTAACCTTGCCGCAGTATGGGATCAAATGAGTACAGGTGGTGGGCACGCCACACTTCAAGAGTCTCTAGCATATTTAGGTGTCCCTGTCATAACCAAAAAAAGCTTCACATCAACAGAGAGAACCATTGGCGAGTGGTGGTGAGATTGAAGATCGAAGCTGGAAGTGATCGAAGCTGGAAGAGTGTATGATCTATGATCGAAGACCCAGTCTATGATCGAAGCTGGAAGAGCAGAGCTATTGAGCGTGGTGATTATCATGAAAGCATTCCAGCTATCACTGTAGTGGTGGATGGTGGGTGGAGCAAACGATCACACCGCCACTCGTACAATGCTAAGTCAGGAGTAGGCATCAAAGTTGGGCTAGAAACCAGCAAGATACTTCACCTCTCTGTACGCAACAAATACTGCTCCAGTTGTGCCAGAGGATCTCCATCAGATCAACACCATTGTTATAGGAACTGGACAGACTCTTCATCAGAAATGGAGACGTCAACAATTCTCGAAGGGTTCAAATATGCAGAAAAGATCCACGGACTTCGATATATGCGCTTCGTTGGTGATGGTGATAGTGGTGTATACCCTACTCTCCTACAAGCACGACTATAATTTGATTGGGTAAATTAATATTCATTACCAGACACCACACCCATTTGAATATTCTATGCAACACGCACTACTTCTTGTGAGTGTCACGGTGAAGTCGCAGTCACCGTTAAGCGTTGTCGTTCCATCATGGATGCGGAGCGGATTCTCCGCAAACTTGAGGAAGTAAAGGATTGCATTAGCAGCGGGGAGCCAAGAAGGACAGTGGCTAAAAGCATTGGTTAGTTAATTAATGTTCATGGTCACAATAGTGCATCCAATAAATTAAGTCCGCACTACAACTTATTGGTAAAGGATTGTCTATACAGAAACGAGAATAATAAATAATTACTAATTATTTTGTAGATGAAAAGGTCTTGGAGAGATGGAAGACACATTTCAAGCCTCGACAACTCTGAAATCGTACAGCTACTTAGCTACATTGTTGGACATTATGTGAAATCTATCTGTAGTGGTGTTGAAGAATTTGTGCCCATGTTGGGAATGTATGTGGAATGATCCAAGGTAGAATTGAATGCGTGTCAGGAAAGGTTATAAACTTTGTAAACATTGCAATGTAGCCACACGCACATGGTATATCGTCACCCTAATTATCAGTCTTTGTTGCACGTCTTGAATTTCTATCTACTAGCACTATTTTTTTGCTTTTTCTTGCAGCAATTTATACCTCAATGGTAGATCCAGGAGGGTGCTTTTGCGATGAACAATTGTGATCATTTTGCATCAATGTGCACAATGTGAAATGATCACAAGACAAAATCACACACATGAATATTTAATAATTACGTGCAAAAATATTGCTTCACACATAGTGCACTGTTTATAACTCTCTGGATCTGCCCGTATGTTATGTACATTGTAGTTATAATTTTTGTTGTTCTCTTGAACAGGTTTGTAGAAAATGTTGTAACTTCTGAAAGAAAATCAGAAAGTCCAATGCTGTACCACATTCCTGCTGTTAAGAGTTCTGCCTCAATGCTAAAACATTGTACAGAGGTGGATCAGCTGGTGTACTGAACGGAGCCTCGATCCCGTTTCAGGACCTATAGAGGATGTAGTCAACTTCCTGGCACACCTCCACACCAAAGGATACCAGTACAGATCTCTGAACAGCTATAGATGTGCAATAGCTTCTATGCATGCCCCTGTTGAGGGAGTCTCCATTGGGCAACACCCCTTGGTATCAAGACTAATGAAAGGGGAGTTTCAGTCACGCCCCCCACTACCAAAATACTCGGGTACGTGGGACATATCCAAGGTATTAGCGTACCTGGATGGACACACGCTGGATAGCAACATCCCGCTTAAACAACTGACGCTCCGGACGGTGATGCTCTTAGCATTAACACGGCCGTCAAGATCAGCGGACCTAGCCAAGCTTAGCCTGGCAGGCCTCAGAACCACTCCAGAAGGCGCGGTCTTTGTCCCCGTGGCACTTGCGAAACAATCCTCCGCCAACAAGGCGATCAAGGACTTCTTTTTCCCAAGGTTTTCAGGAAACGCGAAACTTTGCCCTGTCAACTCCTTGTCACTCTACATCGAGAGGACAAAACAGCTCAGCAGAACGTCCACTCAGCTGTTTATAGCAATCATAAAGCCCCACCACCCGGTAACATCGTCTACCGTGGCAAGGTGGTTGAAGCAGGTGATTGGTGACTCAGGGATTGATACCAGTGTATTTAAAGCACACTCAGTCAGGGGCACATCTACCTCTGCTGCCGCTAACCAGGGAGTCACCACAGAAACATTGTAAATTATCTGGCAAGCAGCAGAATGGTGATCGCACACGAGCTTACTCGCTGAGTTATATGTAGACTTCAATATGCCCTCTCCATGCATACGGCGATACTCATCGAAATCGACATGGTGGTAATTTTTTGGGGACAAGTGGTTGCTATGACATTAAGAAACCCCATGCAATTTATATATCATGTGCTAGTCTAAGCACGTGTCGCATCAAGCGCATGCCGCATACATGGCAAACAGAACCAGAGCAGCAAAGGGGCGCCAAGCTGAGGCAGCGGAACTAGCAGCGGCTGCTCTGGAAATTAGTAACGGTTAGTTCATTTGTACCTAGTTGTTAACTTAGTAAACAATGCTCTCTGGGTCTATTTGCTTTTTAGGCAGTTTTGATTGTTTTAGTGATTCTGCATCTGAAGAGGAAACCGGAGACTTGCAGCTGAGTATGAGTGAACTTGTAAGTTGTCCATGCATGACGCTTAGCTGCACATCTTTTACGTTGACAGACGCAGTCAGTACCGAATTTTACATCCTCTCCCGTGGTTGCACGTGCACCAGCAGTGCCTCACCAACAGCCGGCAGCTCCCATACTCAATCAACCGGCAGCTGCTGCAGCTCTTGTACAACCCCTGGCCCAGCTCCCTCAGCCTCCGCCAGCTGCTCCAGCGCCACAACTTTGTCAGCCGGCGGCGGCAGCTGTTCCAGCTCCCGATCCCGTACAACCCCGGGCCCAGCTCACTCTGCCGCCGCCTCAATCTCTTCATCAAAAATAAACAGCTCTAATAAAGATGCTCGCAGTGGGAAGCGAATGTCCAAGTACTATTCAGCATTATATCAACACTTCCCGTAACCAGTTGCTCGGTGGCCCGAAAAGACTTAATGCACTGTCACGTTCATCAATGACAACGACACGGGTTTCAGGACTCAGTCTTCTCAGGATCCATAGATATCGATTGACGTTTCTGGGGCCATTGACGAGTTCAGTCGTCGTCATCCAAGACGAATCTAACTACACAATTTATTACTAGACTAGCTCAGAGAACAGCTGCATATAGCCTTGCTTAAATTTCGACTGTACTGTATGTGGAATGACTTAATGGTTTAGTAGTTTACAATTGTATCACTTATTTATCATCACGTGACTAAAGACTATTTGATCATCTGTGCACTGTTTAATATTTACTCAGTTCTGATTCTATCATTCTATTCTGATTCAATACGACTATCACTGGTTAACTCTACGGCGCTGTACGCGTGCAGCTTAAGCTATCTTGGTATTGCAGAATACTACACTGTAAAGAAAGTATTGTTGTCAAGCTAGACCAAGAACTCTATTGTGGACACAATTCACACATTACTTATTATTATTATTATTATTATTATTATTTCAACTTTACAGTGCATACAGAGGAATGAAAGTGAGAGTAAGTAATAAGGTTGGTGGTAGCACTGAAGGACCAATAACAAGATCTGCTAGGGGCCTTAACAAAAACAAACATAAAACTATTTATTTTTAAAACGTGATCTAGTCCTAGTAGCAATTGGAGTCCAGGATCTAGTTCTCGAGTTGGAGATGCGAAGACCTGGTTGGCCATCAAATGGAACAAACTTAACTATTGATGAAGGAGGGACAACCAGATCTTCAGTGCTAGAGTCAGTGTCAGACTGCTCATTAGTAGAGGACGGCGTAGTTCGTCGTCTAGGAGAGGGTGATTTATCACTTGGCTTTCGATTGCGGCGCCCCCGGACTTTAATCCATCCACTATCACCACTTTGATCTTTGTAAGACACTCCTGGGGTACCGTCCTTCTCCTGATACTCTACTGTAGAACACGAGCAGAGATCCACTCCAAGTTCAACCTGCTCCTCCTCTGGCTGTTTGTCATCGACGGCATTGCCCGCGCCAGTAACAGGTTGAGTGTTGGTTGGTGGCTGAAGAGATTCCTTAGCCTTGTTCTTTTGTTTTCTCTTGTTCTTTCGGGGTGCCTTTGTAGCCTGTCGCTTGGGCTGCCATGCGGAAGGAGCACGTGTCTCGCCAGGACGAGCGCATGGCCAATAGAGGCTAACAGAAACTCCCGATTTGGAGCGCCGAACTGTCCAGGCAGACGACTCTAAAGTGAGTTCACGACTCTGCAGTTCTCCTAAGATGGAGAAGGGAAGCCCGAGTCTGTGGAGTTCAGCATAGAGGCCCTCGAGAGCTGCCATCTTGACCCCGCCTCTTTTTTATCTTCTCACTGTCGAAGTACAGCCAACTTCCATTGTAAGGTAAATGCCCAAATTAACTAGTGGGATAGAATTAACACAATACTGGTAGCCTTAATACAATTATACTGCTAGCTAGCCAGTTGCGATAGCTATGCGATAGCTGACAGTGCACATAACGAAGCCTTAAAACGTGATACAGTACCAAGTGACACGATATGTCAAGATGACCTCCGAAGAATTGGTAGTGATCCTAACACCACCATCCTAAGAAAAAAAAGGCAAGCAATAAACAAAAGCAGCATACATGACTGTGACAATGCATGCTTGACCATAATGATAAGTACCTAATATCAAAAAAATTAAATTGTTAATATCAATATCAAACCTATTATCACACCATTAAATTGTGTACAACGCAATTCATCAACCTCAACAAAGAAACTGCCAAACATGTGTACATTGTAGCTATTTGAGGCATGATACCACCAGGCCATGTCCAAATGCTGCTATAATCAAAAAGCATTTATAAGACAATGCTGCTTTTCAAGGCAATCTTGAAGTTGGTGACAGTTCTCCTCATGGCTACATTAATTTGTATGGCAATGAAATATTAATATCATGACTTACTTCTTCAACACAGAATAGTCATGATATAGCATGACTAGCCGAAGCTTTGTCACAGCAACGTATGCATCCACAAAGACATATGAGGTTGCTGCAGTAAAAATAATGAGGTACTTGACATGGAAAATTCATATTGCATTATTAGAGCTGTTACATTCTCCAGTTTCGTGCAACCTTCTGACCTGAGAGAAGAGAAGGGAGTGTGATGACTTTAGTACGGTGGTGGTGGTAGAGCATTATACACCATACTGTGCAAGAGCAGAGGGACTTGCATCTCTGAGCTATGCTTCAAGCTCTTTACTCATTCTTGCTTTAACCCTTTAACCCCTAATGATACCTTTTGGCATCATAATTGACTCCACCTACTGTAGACGTCATAAATAGTATGAATAGTGCTTTAGAAAGGTCAAATCAAGTTTATTTGCAAAGGTGAACTTTACCTGAAAAAACCCACTGGTTTTCACTGCGCCCTCCCCACTAAAGCGTACAGCACTGAGGAATTCTAACGGGGGTATCCTCCGTTAGACCGGGGTTTAAAGGGGCAGAGCCCCTCACCACTTTTGGCTGGCTTCAGTTCCTAAGTGGGAGTGGCCAACTTGGAAATTAGTGCATGGTCGAAAACTTTGACATGCTAGGAAAAATGTTGCTAGTTTAGAACACCTAATGGAGGTGTTCTGTTTGTGTCTTTAAGTAGCTGAAGCCCACTGGAAAGTGGTGTGAAATGTCAGGTAAAAAATTGTTGGTTAGAGCCAAATCATACATCTATATAGATGTCTACACCTAGCCACTCAAATAATCAAAATTGGTTTCCTCATTGTGACAAAAACGGCCCTTTTGGTCCATTGTTTTGAAATCCGCGTGAAAAAGGAATCAACAAAACTTAAAGCAACTTGCATCAAAATGCACGAAAACTAAATTTACACTATGTGTACTATCTTCATCTGCCTCGTTACGCTGGAAAGAAAAAGAATCACAGAGGTGCTAGAACAATGACTCTATAAAAACCTGGTTAAGCAGAAATGCTCCACCCTCAGGTGCAGTTGGACTTGTCTCACGAGGTCGCTTCACCATTTCACTCTTGGCAGGCCAGGTAGGGAACATAGATGGATCAACAGGTTTGGGAGATTCCTGTGGAACATCCCAGCATCACAAAGGACAGAAGAGTAACATAGACCAACCTCAAAGTAGCTGTCTTTCAGAGCAGCTTCAGCTGTGATTCTTTTCTTTGGGTCGTACATCAGGAACCGATTGAGCAAGTGAAATCCGCTTTTCGTTAGATAAGGGAATCTCTTGCGTAGATTATTGTAGGGCTGTTTGGCAAAGTTTACCTAAAGGGTCAGGGACACATAATCATAGCAAATTTGATAATCAGGGATTAACCTTTTGTGTCATAGGAAGAGAAGAGTATCCGGGCCATATCTCATCATTAATTTTGGTGAACCAAGTTCCTGAAGAAAATGACAATTTCTGGTCACTGCATCTTGAGGCTTCCTTACCTTAAATATCTGGTTGAGCTGATAAATCTCAGACTTTCCTCTGAATAGTGGTTTGTGGAGTAGAAACTCAGCAAAAACGCAGCCAACAGACAACTTCTAGTAGAGCAATAGTAGTAGTACAAAATTGATCCTGCCGCTTGACATGTCACAATAAGTAAGCTAGGTTTTTTGTGAGCTGCTTATGCATGCACATATAATATTCTTGTGCATAGCATCGACGCAAGTTACAATGTATAATTGTACTGATATTCCAGTTGTACACTCCTTGTAACTATAAGCTCCTGCAACCAACTATTATGTGAAGTTTTGGTGATCTATTTGTTTTACCTGTTCATCATAAATATTATAGGCTGTGTATCAGTGCCTCAAGCAGCTTTGTCACTGGAAGCATACTGCCTGCTTTTGCCAGGCCAGCATTTGGCATTAAGTGCACTCCTGGCTGCTAAAAAAATTCGGGGGCGTGGAAATAAAGAGGGAGCTTTGGGTGCCTTTAGACAGACAAATTGGGTTGGCTGGAAACACAGGATAGCCTGTTTAACACCTATACTTTGTATGTATGAGTAAGAAATAAGTGTGAATAGCATGCATATGCTGACTTTTTGATAATTCGAAGGTACAATCCAGGAGGGATACATGTCATCAAGTCAGTCTAACACTCCCAGTTGTCAGTCTAACACTCCCAGTCGTCACAATCCTTAACAATAATGGAAAGAAATGATGGAAGAAATGAAAGAAAGATAGAAAAAATAACAGCAAACACTACAAGTTGGTTGTTTGTGGTGTCCTGCCTATAAGGTGGCAGTGGGCTCTCATCCTTGTGGTGGAGAGTTGGTGTCCTGCCTATAAGGTGGCAGTGGGCTCTCCGTGGTGGAGAGAGAGTTGTTGCCCCGTGTATACGGGAGACTGGCACTGGGGAGTGTCCCTTGCGGTAACTACAACCCTACCTCTTCCGTATTACGGTGTCGGAGGTATCAAATATGTGTATCTGTGCATTTAGGCCACGATGATTATTAATTGAGCGTTTATAATGCAATTATTAGACGCGGTTAATAAACGAGTGGCCACTCCTCATGTCGTTTGTCTCCCCATGCCGATGGTATTAATTAGGCGTGACCAGTTCAGTCTGGCTCGTCCACGTTACTTCCATCTTTAATTCTCCCTCCCTCCTCCCCTTTTCACTCCCCTGTCTTTCTGTTCTCTTCTTTCTTGTTCTTTTTATTATTTATTTTCCTTTTTGCTGTTATGTGTTAGTGCCACTCCACTCTTTGAGTGTTGAGCTCCGCAAGGGCATCGGTGCCGTGGGTCGGCATACACTCCCCCTGTTGTTTTATGTGTAGTGGCCCCACTTGTGGTGTGGGAGTTAGGTTGTTTGTGGTGTCCTGCCTATAAGGTGGCAGTGGGCTCTCATCCTTGTGGTGGAGAGTTGGTGTCCTGCCTATAAGGTGGCAGTGGGCTCTCCGTGGTGGAGAGAGAGTTGTTGCCCTGTGTATACGGGAGACTGGCACTGGGGAGTGTCCCTTGCGGGAACTACAACCCTACCTCTTCCGTATTACGGTGTCGGAGGTATCGAATATGTGTATCTGTGCATTTAGGCCACGATGATTATTAACTCACAACAACGAGGAGGACGACCAACAAAAGGTAAAAAAAACGAGGAAGACCAAGCTTGGAGGGTCCGTGTATATAGGACAGTAAATACCTTCAGACTTGAGTGTGCTGTCAAGGCAGTACCTCCCCCTCGACTGGCTATAGTCAAGAATGACACTGAAATCAGCCATGTTGTTCCAACTCACGTTCCTCCAAGTTATGCTGCTGGCTACTTCCTTTCAGCTGCTTTTTTTATTAAACTAAGTAAGTACACGTTATTCTACAGGCATTGTTCATTTTAAGGTATATTTAGGGTCAATAAATTGAATACCACCGACCATGAACGTTGACAAGATAGTCAATTATATTACAAAAACATGTACATTGACCTTCAAAAATTGACCAGCAAGGAGACCAGAAACAGAAAATTTAATTTACATGGCCTTGTACAATAAATTATTAGGTTTTGCATGTCATGCTCAATAACGTAAACAGTGATGTGGAAATAGCCGGACATGCCTGTCATTGACCGGTTTCAGTAAAAATTGACAGGCAAATTTATTGTGTAAACAGACCATTGACCGGAAATTATAATTTAAAAATACTTTCAACCGGACACGTTATTAATGCAGCTGCAGCAGCCGATGAAGCAATGTGGCGGTACATAGCTGGAGTGAAGCGACCTCGCAGTCAAAGTGCTGCTGCTACAACTACTGGTATATTTGAGCTATAGAACTGGTATATTTGAGCTATAGACACCGTTCTCTTGCTGCAAGGTATTCTTTTACTGCAACCACTACAATTAAAAGTGAATTCGTGAGTTAGGTGTTCTGTGTTTTTCGATTTAATATAATCAATACATAGCCAGTTATTGTTTAGTGAGAAATGTGTGATTCAGACACAAAGACATCTGTGAAAATTTTGGAAAATTTTGAAAGATATCGAGCCCCTCTGTAGCTGTAGCTATCGCGCTGTACGGTAAAGAGGGCAGAAGAGAGAAGCAAATCATGAATCCTGTATGTATTCTAATGCATAGGTTTTACTGTCTTTCCACTTAGATCAAGAGCAGGAAATGGTGGAGTAGTTAGAAGACTTTTTGATGGTATAATTCAGTGTTAAGTTACTTAAACCTCACCATTAGATGATGATTGGGAGGAAATTTGGAGTGAAAGCTGGGGTGATGATGAAGCTCGTCCTGCTCTAATCGAAGAGGGAGCTACTAAAATACCATAATAGAGCCAACATATCTCAACTAGACATATCTCAACTTGTAAACACATCTCAACTTGACCAATACATAAACGAATTGACCTGTCATGCAGCAAAGTGTGAGAACAGAACAGGCAATGTCGTGCTTGTAGGAGAAAGGAGAGATGGTCTGGCATCCATCATTAGTACTGAGTGTTCATGTGGTCGTGTTATTACAAGACTATCAACAGATCTCAGGTACAATTAGAGTTGTTTTATTATTGTTAATGTTTTCCCCAACATATACAGCAGAATACTAGATTCAGCTGAGGTACCTTGTATTCATTTTCACATGTAGTACAATTAATGTACGTATAATTATACTACAGGTCCAGAATTCTTCACCCTCACAGTTTCAGGTATGGGTTACGTATTATGACTTTTCCATACTTTCTAATACTGTGTTGCAGAATCCACAGGATTTTCATGTACCATCAACAGTTGTGAGATAATCAAGCTGTATGTTGAATTGTTATTAATTTTATTCTGCATGTATTCAGCCAATCAAGGTAGAACTCGTTGAGGGTTATGGTGTGTACCTAACCAAAAGGCAGCTAGATGCTGCAGCATGGAGACGGCTGTGTACGTCCTTCCACAGTCTAGCTCTGGTAGCCAAAAAGCTCTGTACCATCCTTTTTCTACAGTGTCTGAAGGTTAAAGATACGGTAAGTATAGAAATAATTTTAACTTATAAACCTTATTAAGTTTTACAGACCCCTCTGCCTTCTCCAAAAGCCTTAGAGGAACCGGTGGGGCCAAACAAAAGTGTTGCTGACATCAGCAACACGTCAAAAATGCCACCTCCATCACTACCTCCAACAAGGTTTCAAGCCAATTATGGCAAACTAAAACACTTTTAATGACTGAAATAATAATAGGATAACAGATATTAACTCAATAACTAATAACTCAGTGGATAGTACAATTCATTCCAACAAACCATTTTTTTGTTGTATTAACATGTGCGTTATGCACTTCTAGTGTTCTCATTGTTACAATAAAAATATTGTGATATGAAAAATACAATGCCAGTTGTGCTTCCATTACGAGTCCCTTCTTGAAGTGCAAGATGAGTGTCCACTCATTGTGTTATAGCAGAAAGTCAAGCACAGGTATACATATTTCTACTTATCATCGTGCATGACTAGCTGACCAGCAGTGTTGCTGTAATGATCATAATTACAATTATCGCCTGCATGCAGTATAGTTTGTGTGTGCGCGCACACCTGTCACAATGCCTTGGTGGGTTAAGCCATCGGAGGCATACTGCAATCTGTCTGTTACATCCAATGTGTGCTGAACGGTGAGCTCTGAAGTTTGCAATTCAGATATTTTCTCGCTTTTGAAATAGTGAAAGTTTGATACAAAGTTTCGTTCTCAAGTTATGGCATGGTTTGCTTGCCTTTGGTGGGTAGTTGGCAAACGATTACTTGACTTAATTATTTGAACAGGATGTAGCAAATTTTGAGAATCTAGCCTGTTTCATGACTAACTTTTAGCTGTTAGTTTTTAACTATTTGAACCACATGTGTGCTAAAGTAAGCGGTTTGTGGTGAACAAACAACGGGGAAAGTAATTGATTTTTTGTTTTCTGGTTACATCTCAACCAAATGAAACATAACATCCTTACAAAATTATTAATATTGATTACAAACTTAGTGTAATTGTAACGTGGTTTAAATTATGTTAATGATAATTCATAGGAAAGTCGACATCACTATGCAATGCTCTCAGCCTCTTTGGAGCTCATGATACTCATATCAATGGTCCCGATACTCAGAGTGAATTTAGAATTATTTGAGGATGAGGATTACGCTGATGATGAAGAAGAGGATTGTGAAGATGATGCCGACGGCCCAAGTCGAGATACTGATGAGCCGCATTTACGATGGCTCCAGCGAGACGGTGAGCTGCATACTAGCAACTAACCAGTAACTTTCTTCTTTAATAGCTCTGCCTATGAAGGAGTATCCCTCGTCTTGGGAGCATTGGAGTCCCACGTGGGACCGCAATGCTCCCGGTTCTCCGATTCGACCCTTGGGTCCTAGTGTGGACGACAGCTATCGCGATGACGGCTGCTTCCTGACGGAGGACCAAAGGGAGTATTACTTTGAAGCCTTGGACTTCGAGGATATTTTTAACAATCCACGGGGTCTCTTTGGTCCTCCGCCAGCCAAGAAACCTCGCTTGGTATGTTTAGTTCTGTATACTGCTATGGATTAGTACATTTCCCTGCAGGATGATGATGGTGGTGCTGCTAGTGCAGAAGGAAACTAATAACTATGTTACTCTTCTTAAACTATTAATTAACTGTTACTTGAAAAACAATCAATGTTTTAAACCTTTCTGATTATTGTTGTTATTGCGGCATTCCACGCTCCTTACTCTCTGAAGAGGCTGTGCACCTTCTCATCTACTAGACTAGTAACTGCAGCTCACAAAGTTGTAACGATGATGAAGATGATCACCGTGATGTTGACAATACAGATAATGACAGTGTTAGTCTCTTGATGACTCCACTGTCTCCAATATTATTAAGATAGGCTGAAATCATAACGTGATAATTTTAAGAATACAGCCACACCCTGTAGCTTAGTTGACCCTTACACCATAAATCTGCATTGTGAATTTAAAATCTATAAAACAATACCAAATGGAAGCGAGGTAGTCTTAACAGGTTGCTGCAATCAACTATTTGGTTGCCGCACCTGTTATGAATGATCTACACCTGTTTCCTGTTACGAAAGAGCTTTCAACAAATCACTCCTAAAACGTCTCGGTATAATAGATACTCCAAGGTGCTCATGGAAAAAAGTAGTAGAAATTAACTTTTGTAACACTCTAGCTTATATACTGTGGTTTACAAGGGGCAAGGTTTGTATCATAGAAAATAGCATCTGTTGATGATTCAATTGTATGTGATTGTCTGTTATTATTGACTTCCACTTCAGGAAAAGGTTAGTATTGTGTATGTAGACGACTTATATTTATGTATCCATTTTCAGCTAACAAGCACACCTAGGGCTGTGATCCCTCAGCTTCCACCTGTGGACCCTCAGCTTCCACCTGAGGTTCCTCAAATTCCACATGTGGTTCCTCCTCATAGGCCTGTGGTCTCTCAGCCTCTACTTTGTGGTCCCTCAGCCTCCACCATTGGTTCTTCCTCCTAGGCCTGTGGTCCCTCTCATCCTAGGCCTGTGGTCCCTCAGCTTCTACCTGTGGTCCCTCAGCCTCCACCTGTGTGGGTTCCTCCTCCTCCAAGGCCTGTGGCGGACCTCGATGGTGACCATGAGAAGGGGACAAGACAAACTACGGACCACAAAAAAGACCACAAATGGAGCGAGAAAGCTGTCAAATCTCTCTCGTCCTGACAAAAGATGCTATAAACCACAAGTGATAGTGTTCATCCCCATGCAACTGCTGGCACCGCACCACCACTTTGTCGACTCAATGGGCCTCAGTGGACATGCATGTGCTCATACTCGAAATTAATAACTCTTTGGTAAGCATGAATAACTTCAATGATAAGCAATAGCAAACTACATACTGTGTCATGAATCTAATAGGCAAATTTCTCGAGTCAAACAAAAAGGACAGAAGTGACCTTCTTTTGTCAACATGTTGGCTTTTCAATGTTCCCCGGGCTTAATTATTTAAAGTGTTGTAATAGAGTAAGAAAAAAGATGGACCTGACACTAGACTTTATGAAAGAGGAGTCAGATGACAGCAGTGATGAACAAGGCATCATTGTTCATCCATTACAGTGGCGGTCACGGTTATGAGTTAAGTTTTGTTTGGGACTTTAGGAGTCCAGTAATTGAACAAGTTCCAGACGTGAACACAGTTAATGCTACGCTACTACAATTTCCAGAAGAGATACGTTCACATGCCTGCTAACCTGCTATGGAAAGTCTTAACTAGCAGTGCCTTTCGCTCTAGCTGGTAGGGAAAAGCTCTCTTAGTAGCCGATATCGTTGCGAAGGAAGTGGTGAGTTGGTTTGGAGGTCAGTTACTATCCATTCTGATCAAGCACGTAATTTGGAATCACTACTCCTTGCAGCTGAAATGTGTGCTTTACTAGGCACTGAGAAAACAAGAACAACACCTTTACATCCAGAATCAAACGGAATGGTTGAGCGATCTAATAGAACAGTCGACAAAAATTGAGGTAGAGCTATGTAAAGAGAATTTTGTACTACTGAGTGCACCGAGTGAGGTATAGATGCTTCAAATACAGTCATTGAGCCATGGTCTTAAGGCACTGTACGAAGATTGCTTTCAACAAACTTGAAAAGTTTATAAATCTCTTTTGAGATAGGCATGATAGATTATATTGTTGAGTTTCTTGCTCAAGTAACTCGTAATAGCTCAATGATTAATATTTCCTCATACAGGTCTACAAACAAGCATTGTGAAAACATTATTGGTTTCCACTTGTTCTCGTTCCCTTCCAAATTTTAGCAACGCTATAACTCAACGGAATAACGAAAATTGCAAACTACAGCATTCAATGCTTCCAACCTCCTCTGAGGCTGAAGCAATGAAGACGAAAGAATTGGACGAGAGAGAGAGAGAGCTGCTAGTACTACTGCTCTGACAGCTTGCTTCAAAGTGATGCACACGAGCAAGCACATGTATTATGTACAGCATGCCTAACTTCAGAGTTACTGGATGATCTGGCGAATGCTATCACCAACTCTGCAGCTCCCAACATCACTGAGCTTGTCGGACTGGAAGATGGAACAGTGCTTGTGCCAACCTATGACTGGGTAGAGTTCCTAGGGCTCCACTTCCGAAAGATTCCCCAGATCAACAAGCAGCACCACTTCATCTTCACCACTACCAGTCGAGGGAAGGTCGCCTTGAAGGAGTTTAATGACAGTGAGGAAGTGAAGTTTAAAATGCTCAAGGATGACTAATCACCTTCTGCTACTTGTTGTTGTGTTAACTGTACCTTATTTATTTTAATAGAGGCTAAGTTGAGATCAGTCGGAGTGTTGACAATCACACCAACTGATCTTCCTCCTGTTGTCACTCCTTCAGAACTGTCTGCAGAGCGAGAATGGTATATTTTCGATAGTATCCAAGAGTACTGCCCGGAGACCTGTCGAGATTATGTGTGTCTAACGAACTTCAGAGTTACACTAGGCTCCAGGGATGGGTCAAGCATTTTAGTGCTTGTGCTTAAAAGTGCTTAAAGCACTATTTTTCAAGTGCTTGACAGTGCTTTCAAGCATTTTGATCAATTAAAGCATTTGTGCTTGTGCTTGTACTTAAGCACAGGTTTTGTAATGTGCTTATTAAGCACTTTTCAAGCATTAAGCACTTTTTCTGAAGTCAGCAAAACATCATATCTTTCACCTAAACACGAAGACACATTTCCAACACTTTCAACAATTGCCTGTTCTCACTTTGGGGTTCCAGCTTCATCAGCCCCAGTTGAACGATTGTTCGGCATTGCTGGCCGAATGTTTAGGCCTGTTTGTTGCAGGCTTGGTGACAAATTTTCAAAAATTGATGTTTATCCGGTGTAATAAGCAATTTTAGATACACATGTATAGGCTGTTGTGATTTGTATTAATAATAAAATTGACCAAAATGAAAAATGTGCTTATTATAGTGCTTGAAGCACTTTTTCATGTGCTTGGCTTAATGCTTAAGCACATTTTTTGCAAGTGCTTGAAAAAATGCTTAATGCTTCAAGCACTTTCAAAAGTGCTTGTGCTTGTGCTTCAAGCACTCAAGTCAGTGCTTGAACCCATCCTGACACTAGCTAAAGAACTAATAGGTGATAGTTGTAGCAGGAAAAGAATCGGACGACCCACTACAAATCGAGCGAAAAATGTTTTCTACGTCACTTTTGAAACAAACAACATTGCTGCCAATATTGCTACAAGTACAAAATATAACGACATGATTCATGCTTACAGGAGTTCGAGAATCTACTGGTCTGGGATGCCAGGTCCCTTATTGTGTGATTCCATGTTTTGAGCTCTACCACACTCACAGTTAGATAAATACATCAAACATCACAATAAACCATCACGATATTGTCAGTTACTTACTAGCAGCATACATTGACAAGATAGATAAAATTGTTAGACAGGGAGTTCTCAGGGCTGTAGCAAACACGACAAGAAACGTGTAGTTGGTGATGTCACTGATAAAAATTTTATACAAAATCGAAATGTCGGATGCGGACACGGGCGAAGACGCAATTTTAGATTGAGAAGTGGGTACAGGCCCTGCACGGTACGAGCAAAACAGGCAGCAAGATCAAGAGCAGAAAGAGCTCGAGCACCACGAGGTGCAGCAGCCTGAGCTCGAGATAAAGCAGCTAGCTGAGAAAGAAGCTAGTCTAAAAAGGCAGTTGAGAGAGCTTGCCTAACTAATAAATAATTCCTAAATTAATAATTGCATTATTTCACATTATTTATGCACCTTCACTTTAAGAAGGAGCTTCGACCAGAATCGACCTTTCCCAAATCATGGACTAATAGGCCAAATTTGATATACTTATTATACCCTCAGAAGTAGAGAAAGAAAACGAGAGTACAGAAGAAACTACTGATATTACCACTACAGACAAGCTAGCCTATGCAGTGTTGATTGCTATGAGACATGGAGGTTCAGGGTAGCTCGAATATGACAAGCTTTTTCGCCAACAAGCAGCACTCGACCCAACCTTGCCTTGGAACTGCATTGATGCGATCCTACAGGCAACCAAAATCCTAGGACCACCAGCATGGAGCAATTAAGTGCAGCAAGAGCTGCACTTAAATATTCCTGGAGCTAAGAGTTATGGATGAAGTTGAAGACAACAGAACCGAAACATTCGCTGCACAAGGCTATTACTATTCCTTTACCTTTGAAAATGGAAAGTAAAGAGACAAGTCAAACATCATCCATTGCGCAAAACGTTTTGCAGATAGCTCAGGGCCCCATCTACAGATATGGGAGAAGACTATGACTGACGACATAGTAGATGAAATATATCATGACTGCCTTTTAAGCATCACTATTCAATGCTTTCTCGCACAGAATTGTCTGTCTCGATTCAACACACAAAACTAACCACTACCGCTTCAAACTGCTCACAATAGTTGTTAGAGATGAGTTCCACAATGGTAGGCTAAACGCAGTTGCTATACAATATGCATATGCAAGTGTTGTTTATTGTAGGTGTGCCAGTTGCATGGGCAATATCTGACAGGGAAGATGCACACAATTGAAGCATACTGGACTGCAGTGAAAACCAAGTGTCCTGAAGCAGTTGTTTCTAACTTAATGACAGATGACGGTAAAGTTCCTTCCGTCTCTATCATAGAGTGATTTGCCTCTCACGCCAACCAACGCTTGGTAACCTCAGCGCTTTATTCCACCTGCCATTTTAACTGCTGACCTAGTAAAATGCTAGTCTCGTCCCCAGACCACACCCTCGCCTATCGCGAGAGAGGGTCTGGTGACTTTAGTTGCACTTTCTTGGGCTTTTCGTGTAATAAAGTTACGTAACACTAATGAATCCTTATAAGTCTTAATTGAAATTTGCACCTGCTACACACAAGTGTCTGGGGTAATGTTAGACGAGGGAGACAATCTACGAAGGCGAAAACGTCTAGACAGCAAGCCAAGTAGCAAAACATAGACTCTTGCCTTCTCTAGTCGGGAGGCAGACGAAAACGTCTTTCCCCTTGACAAACTCAGTAATAGCAAGACGCTGATTGTCAGGCTGTCAGACTTTCATAACCGATGCTGATAAATGCAGCTCTGATTGTACGGTCAAGAACGTCAGGCAAAAGACTACAGTCATATCTAGATATCTTCAACGCCAACATTCTATCGATGTGGTTAGTATTACGTAACAGTTGGCCTTCTGACCAATCAGATTCTTTCCCAGACATTCCGGGGAAGATATTACTTCCTGGCCCAAGAAAATCGACTAAAGTCACCAGACCCTCTCTCGCGATAGGCGAGGGTGTGGTCTGGGGACGAGACCAGTAAAATGCCTACAGCAGACACTGATCTCCTAACATGGAAGTGGGCGGGTTGTGGTTTGGCTTGTAATCACAGCTATAGCCACTTGTTCAACACTGTTTACTTTGACTCCTCCTTCCCTAGCAACCAAAAGAATGCAATTTGTGCATAGTGTACGGAAAGCGAATAACTGTGGACAAATAGCTATTATCCGTGCACATCGACAGCATCTATACGAGCAATGTGGACCAGCTATGACTAGGATCTAATGTAGACTGTCTACTCCTTTTGCACAAGAATATGTTTGTGCAAAAGAGTAGACAGTTCACTCTTGTGTCAGAATCACTATTGTGTCAGAATCGCTATTGTGTCAGTAGACAGTTCACTCTTGTGTCAGAATCAAAAATGGTTTTGATTATACTGATTGATTAATCGTTCCCAACCTTAAACTTAACTATATGATTTTATACCAATTACATTTGCTTATCTACGTTATGTATCTCTAACTTTCAGTAGATCGCAATCATCATGATGATGTTTATTTTATGAAAGAATGAAAGCAGACTTGTGCACATTCTATTTTTTCCACCAGTACATGATGTTGCAGAAGGCAAAGCTGAAGAATATATGAAGGCAGCGAGAGACCGAGCATCCCCAGTAGTATAAATAAATCTGCTGCTGGGTGCAAAAATTGCATCATTTGATGTCATTTTCCTTCTACAGAATCTACCCATGCAAGTACCACAACAACCACCACCACCACCAACACCAGTATTCTGGGTACCTCAGTTAGTCAAACGAGTAAAGCCATCGATCTGCGCCACCCGCATGCCTATGGACCAGCAAGAACAGAAATCTAGTCATGAGCTCAGAAATGAAATGAAGCGACTGAGAAGGGAAGAAACGCAGAATCACTGAAGCCAGAAGAGGAAGAAATGGGAAGGGAATCATCTTACGTGACCATTCACCAAAGTCATTCCTCAATACCGTCTTCTTCCTAAACGGTGTAAACTTCGCTCTCCGTAGTGTCAGTGAGCATCAACAGTTGCGCTTTAAAGATTACCAGCTCGAAGTAGTGAAGAGACCAGGGCAGCGACCTTATATTCAATACACCGAAGATGACACCCAGTACACGCCGGCTAAACTAGAAGCTAAGTCACTGTTCTCGAAAATTGGGTGATCATTCCACCATACCACCCTCTTTTTTCACTCCTCACCCCTCGCCTAACCTCAGACATTTCATTCTGAGGCTTTCTAAAAGCTCCTAGATGTAATTCGACCTCACACCTTCAATCCTTTGCATCAAGTGTTGTCTCTGCATGGAACTCTCTCACTCAATCCATTTTAAGCCTGTTAGTCAAAGATGACGCGGTCAGTCAAGCTAAATTCAAGACGAATAGTTCCAACTATCAACACGAACGTTTGTGAGGGAACACTCCTATGTAAAAGGTGAACCATAATAATGTTTGAGGCTCTTACGTTCGCATCAATAATAATGTGCAGTGATTACAAACTTTGCCATTCAGGCACTTGATGGAACTTGCATACCAGGTGAATGTGTATAAACAGTGCCACTAATGGTACGTTGCCTTCTTACATAGAAAGTGTTGTACATTTTTTTACAGAATGATAGTCCATTGTGAACTACTGAAGCAGAGTCAAAATGATAAAGTGGAACTACCAGAGAGTGGAATCTGAGGCCAGTCCCAATAAAAACAGCATTATTGCACCATAATGACAGTCAAAACAATCTAAAATATTTTTTTTTACTTTCAATCCAAGATGCACATGGTACTCGATGGCACCCTTTAATGATCAGGTTTTATCTGTATCTTAGACACCAATCCAGTAAGGCATACGATACTCTTCGAGAGTCTGGTGTCATTCAACTTCCTTCCCAAGATACTCTGAGGGACTACTCACATGCAGCTGAGCCAGGTTTCTCTTATGAGGTCGATGACCAACTAAGATTGGCAACCAGGTTTCAAAATGTAAAAAGTACGAGTCATTCTTCTGGATGAATGTATATACGTGAAGAGTTGGTATATGTGAAGCACACTGGTACACTGATCGGTTTCGGACAAATCAACGACCATATGCTTGCCTTTGAACGTTCACTTGAACCAAGCGTACATAGCTGTTGGGACAATAGCTGTTGGAACCCAAGACAGGCACACAAAGGGTTGCTCTCAAAATCCATGAGTATTGTTCCAGTAATCCCTTTATTGAAGGTACTGTTGTGTATTTGTGAGGAGTGCATGTCCATTACGTTTTTTTAGCCTGAAGCACGGAGAGAGGTAATAATAATTATTATTTTTACTGTAATAGTCATCTAATTCTATTATGTTATCATTGGCCAAAAAAACCTCTAAAGTTAGCAGCACCAAAACACTATCAGTTGTTTGTTCACTGAATGTATTGCCCTGTGATGGCACTTTCAATGCTGGAGAGTCTTGCTTGAGTGGATAATGGATGGCTTTCTAATATACCTGAAAGTCTCGCAATGTGGGAGTGTTAGCTATAGTCCCCAACCTCCAGCACTTATTGTAGTAACGAACGTATGAGTTCATTATGTTACTAACAATGTGATAAGGACAAAACTGAAATTTCATTTCAATGTAACCTTATTATTTTGACTCACTCGTGTGATTTATGATCACATTACGAATCAAATTATGGCTATTAAAATTATTTACCTTTGATATTTTTAACCCTTGGCGCATGCGCAAAGGTAATGTCTCACACATGGTACGAGATTCAAATTTGATTATACCCCCACCGAGGCATCAGCACCTTTGGTGCGTAGTTATGAACAGATTTTGGGCTTGCAGGATGAATGTCCCTTAGTTCTGTGTTTCAGCCAATCATCAGGCTCGGGTAAGACCTTGGATGCTTAGTATAAAAAGTGGCACGAATGTGCAGAAACAAAATGGCGACTACAATGCAGTGTATTCAAACAGTTTCGCCAGGATTGGTGGTGAATTGTATGCATGTAAAGACCCTTAAATTTGCTATTGGATGTCTACAGTAGCACGAAGAATACTTGAAAACATTGCTGAAGTGACGAACCTGAAACCAATAACATAAGCAACAACTATTAAAGACAACGCGTAATCAGAAATTTTTTTTTTTTACAGGAAAATCTACTACTCTTAGAAACATTTTTAGTGTTCTGGGAGCTGAACATCACATCGCAGGCCCAGACACTCACCCTGCTGTGATTGTGTCACGAGCAGCTGGCACGACATTTCCATTAGGCATTGATGATGTGAAGAGTGCAAAAAGGCAGAGACAATCTCAGTCCAGTTTTTTAATCGGTTTTCACACCATACGTGCGAAAATGGTGAGAGAAAGCCATGCACATCAATCATCATTACATCTAACTCAACATTTTGCAATAGTGAAAGGTGAGTATCATAATTATTGTAACATTAAAATACTATTAGCAATGTAAAAGTACTACTGCTTTTTTAAAGCACGTGTACACATTAGTTTTAAATCAGGTTCCAGCATAATTTATTGGGCAATCTACCATAATTTTTTTTCAATAGTTTGTGTTGATTGCTAGCTGATTTGCATACTTAGTATTTTATCAAAATATAATAAGTGTGCTTGCCTCATACCAAGGCTTATTAGCTATTTTGATGGATTGAAATTAAAGAAACCGGTTGTTACTGTCTACACATGCTCTCGATTCTAAAAATACAATGATTGAAATACATTGCGTACATACATAGCATGATTGCATTTAGTTCAACAAATTGCTATTTTAGGAGACCAGATTACAGCTGCAAGAGTTCGAGGATGCCAGCGACTAATGAGTAACTCAGCAGACGATATTGAGCGGCTGGAGGGAATGACAGCCATGATAGAAGATTAGCATGCTAAAGTTGTGGTTCTCGTGGTAAGAAACTTTACATGTATACTGGAGGCAACTAGCACTGTATGTCAAGCTGTGTGTGTGTGTGTGTGTGTGTTTCATTGTGTATATGTATGCAGACATACATGCTGGTGACAATAAATCTAACATTATTTATTTATACTTGTACCTATAGGTCATATGGAACTGCTTGTATTCAGCTTCCTCTGGATCTGATGGAGGGACTCTTTTTCAATTGCGAAACTTAATCAACAGACGGAATGTGAGAGTACTCTTCATGCGTAGTATGATGGGAATGCAACAGGTAGTGGTGAAGATAGTACTGGAGTTAAGGTATGTCATTAATTTTGTTCATAAAATTAATAAATAATACTAATATTTTGGGGCATGAGAAGCAGAGAGTGGAGATAGAAGAAAGGCAGATAGTAGACACTAAGGAGAGAATGTATTACCAACAGGTAAAATTAATAATAATCATATGTGCACATTAATTCTGACTGAGGCGGCGTTTACACTACGCCGATTGGCTGCAAAACGTTTCAGATATTGCTGCTCATCCGACTACTAGTTTCCGTTTAGGCTGACTGTTTACACTAATCCAGTGAAAAACGCAAACATGTATCCGCAAACATGTTGTCGGCTACAAAAAAGGTGAACTGAATACGGTGGCGTTTCAGATCTAGCGTTTTCCTCGATTTCCCTCGTGTAAACAGCAAAATCGTTTCCAGAATACTGGATACGGGGGTCGTCGCGTGACTTGTCATGTGACAACGCTTGTAGCAAATTGGATCCCTATACTTCTACTGTACTGTTGTTCCTCTCTAGCGTCATGATGGTCCTCTAGCGTCCTTTCCTTGGTTTTCTTGGTTGTTCCTCCACCACTAGAGCGTCCACGCTTACTACTCGCCAGTGTGATCACGTGTCCAAATAACCACGCCTACACAAGTAAATGCAATCGTTTTGATTTAACCGCGTGACGATTTTCCCGTGTAAACAGAAAGCGCATCGGTACTATTTGAAACGTTTTTCAGCCAATCGGCGTAGTGTAAACGCCGCCTGACTTTCATGTATGCACATGCATGCATGTACTATAATCTTGTTGTTCTCTTTAGGAGGAGGATGAGGACCCTATTACAAAAATCCATACTACACTGGGAAATAAATATAGCAATGAACAAATCAAAGCAGCACTGGCAAAATATAATGGAGACATAAAGTATGCAGTGGACAGTCTTCTTGATAAGGCAGCCAGTACAGTTTCGTGCAGTGGTGAATCCTCCAGCTCGGTCTCGCTAGTTTGCATTGATCCTGATTTGCCTCCCACATGTACACTTGATGAACTTCTTGTGCATATTTCTGAGAAAACTCTAACTAATAAATACTACAACCTGAAGATTGATCGTCACAATCTGTGGCGTCAAGCCTCAGCATTTTACAAGAATTCAATTTACCATCCACAATTTCTGTCAGACGGGCTGTCAATCACTTTTACTGAGGAAGAAGGAGTTGATGCAGGTATAATGGGTTTTATCTGTTGCTAATTTTCTTTGATAATAGGTGCACTTGAGAGAGATATCAGAAAAAAATAAACACTCAAAAGATTATCGTCACACAACAAATAGGCAATAAAAGGAGTACACCACCTACCTACACCAAGGTTTGGCAGTTTGTAGAACAACATTCCTATTCTGCATGCACCTGGTCGCTACGTCCACAAGGCACTCAAGAGTAGTTGCACGGCTTAGAGGACAGAGTGCATGGCTATAAACGTAGACTGCCACATAATGCACTCACATTTGATGCCTTGAAAAGTGTCACGACGTCGTCTATCATCAAATATTGATGCCAAAAGTAGTGAAGACCTTGAAGAAGTAGAAGCAGATGAAAAGAGTGTACCAAGAATTGTAGGAAGTGAACGAGTCAAGATTGTGCGGCTACCGTGTGGAGGCGCGGGTCCATGGTAACATCACCATCAAGGAATGCAAAGAGTTGGTTCGCCATTTTATATTTAGCCCACCTGGCATCAAGGAGACCAGGCAAATAACACCCATAGAGTACAAAGAGAACATAAGTCATAATAATTTACCGGTTTTAGAAAAATATGTCATGGAGAGAAAGGGACACTGGTGGTAGTAGTAGTAGTAGTACAGAAAGCGAAATCGGACAGTTGATGCTTTACTTGGTCAGAGCCCACGTGAGGAGGTTCAAGGTGACACGAAAAAAAAGTTCTCAATTTTCACCCATTCTTGGGCTCTACATGAAGGAAATGAAGGTGAGCGTGCTCCACACTGATGAGACATTTTAAAATTTTTGTTCATTCTTTAGTTTCAACAAATCATTGCTGATTTGAACTCCACTGAAGACCATAACAACTTTAAACTCTCCCTCTACGTCAGCAACCCTGTTGACCTGGCTGAAGGTCTTGCAACTTCATTCAGAATGCTACATAAATTTCTCTCAATGGACATTGATAAATAAGTACAAACTCTCTCTATGAATCCCCTCTACCAGGTTAATGATTTTCATCTGATACACACATGTAGGACAGATTTGTTGGTGAGGCAGGAGTGGACCTAGGGGGTCCAACAAGGGAGTTTTTCGACTGGTAATTCAAGAGTTTGAAATGAATTATTTGCGTGGAATAGAGGGTCTACATACATGGTTACGAATGTGACTGCCCTGCAGGTTTTGCATTTCACATTTTAAATTTGTATAGCCATGATGTTGTATCACTTACAGAATGGTGAATTCTACAAAGTTGGATTGTTTGTCTTTATTTCAATTGTCAGTGGTACCTTTCCTCTCACAGCCCTTACCTTGTACATGGCAAGTGTACTGGGCATGATATTCCACCTGAGGATATCCCTGACATAGACTTGCAGGTTCTTGTGAACAAGGTTTGTGAAATTTGTATACTTACACTTACAATTTTTTATCATTGCTGCCATGTTGGGATGAAGAATGAATGGTAAAAGTGCTACTTTCAGTTTCATCTTGTTGTGCAGAATATAGTCTCGCCTCCAGGCCACTCGTATTCGCCTAACAGCACCCTGTGCTTACCTAACGTGCCCAGTAATCAGTATGGACCTAACAGCGCTCAGTACTATTCTGGCATGTTGGCCATCGCCTTATTTGTCTCCTTGAACAATTTGTTAGATAGTTGTAGCGGTGCTGTTATACATTGCCAGAAATGTAATACAAAAAGCGGTCATCTCAGGTTTGACCGTAAATATCTAATTATACGTGATCATATGTGAGTTGTCAAGGTTACGTAATAATGGCTACCAGCACGAGGAGGTCGAGGAGATCAAAAAGAAAGCGGCGAAGACGACTTGATAGTGATATTTACGAGCCACCTACATATCTGGAAGTGGGCGAAGAGCTAGAAGATGGGATGTTTTATGTAGAACGAGTGATATCATGTAGAAAGAAAGAGGTAAGTTGAACGCGTTCCAGTCAGTCAGTTTTATCAAGTTTATCTTGGTTGTACTTTTAATAGAAGCACCGTTTGGAGTACCTAGTTTTGTGGGAAGGTTATAGCAGGGAAGAAGCTAGTTGGGTTGCTGACGAGTATATGACTGAACCTGCAGTGAGGTTAGCATTTTCTGTCATGTCAGTTCGGTGTGTAGACTCAAACTTCAACTCCAAAAAATATACTTGGCAGAAAGCGGCCTCAGCCTCCTCTCCAGTTTGCCATGGGCCAACCGGTACCTCCTCCTGCCTAGCCTGCCGTGGGATCGGTACCTCATAGGCATTGCAACTGCTAAAAGCGGAAAAAAAATTGACAGCGGATACATATCCAAGCATAAAACGAACTTTCCGGATGTGCAAACAGTGGTATGTGTTTGCAAAGGGAAAAGGCACTCACAGAAGTGTGGGAGCTTTACCGATGCATATATCCAGGCTGCCAGAAGAAACTTGTATTGTGCCATTTCTCAATGTGGCAATAGTTTGGCAGTCCGTGTGTGTGTGAGTGTAAAAAAATCTTGTAGGAGTGCAAAGAAGTCGTACTGCTCAGTCGAAGAAAGGTCAAGCGGCAGAATCAGGTTTGTGCTAGCTAATGCAATCGTCCCCGCAGTGTTTTTTCACGTCCTTGCTGCTAAATCGTGCCAAAATACCGGTGTTGTGAGCATGTTGTTTGCCCGTGTTTGTTTTTGGGCGCCTTCTCTTTTAACGGTTCGTTGATATGATTGGTCAGTGTATTGTTACCATAGTACCGTTAAAACTGGCGGGATCGAATTCGAACTTGCAGCTGCGTAGTCTGTGCAAAGAAGATGAGTTGGGTGCTAGTAAGGTGGTGTGAGGAAGATGAGGAATCAGTCGTTCCTTCATCTTGGGTCCTTAGTCCTAACAAGCTACATGTACCATGCCACGGTAAATTTCCAGTGAAAGGAGTGTGCTGCTGGAAAAGAAATGCAATAAGTACGACGCAGAGATACTTGCTGTTGCTGGTTAGCCATATTTATATATAATAGCAGAGCATTAATTTTATAAGTATATGCAATGATTTTTGTAGACAAAAAGACAGACCTCTGCACGTCGGCAGCAGCAGAACCAATCCCCTTAGTGCCGAAGCTGCTGCAACACCCCTCACAAATATGATGGGAGTTCAATTAGCCCAGTTGAAACACAACGACTAACTTGTCTTCCAATTTCTACAGCTGTATTGAAAGCGGGAAGATAATCTTAGCAGATCGTGGGTTTACGATTGTTAGATAATGATTATGGTACTAAATCATGGTACTAAATCATCCACAATTTCGAGATCTTGAGCAAGTGCGAGAGCAATAGCAACTCTCTTTCCCTCATCATCATATGAACACAAGCGGAAGAAAGCCGCTGCTAGTAGAGTTAAAGTTGCTAAAGTTAGCGTGTTTGTATTCAAGGCTAAAACGAAGTGCATACCTCAGGGAGCATGGAGGAAAAAGTGAATTGAGCCAAAGCATTTGGTTAGAGTCAAACTGAGGAGAAATTTGTCATCATCTGATGTAAAAACTGTGATTGCAAAGAAGACCAGTCATCTTGAAATATCTGAAGCATTAACTCTTCTGGCGTGCGTGGGTCACAGTCTTGTACCTGCCACTGATCAACACCCTAGTGGGGATGTCATCATCAACGAGGCTCAGAAGAGGAAAGCTGCAGCACTGTACATATGTCCAGATATCAAGGTACACTTACCTTCTAAAATGATTTGGCAATTTTATTTAGTTTGAGTTTAGGTTGATTAACGTACATGTACCAGCTTTGCTGGCATGAAGGTGTTGATAAATGCACATTTAATGTTGCTATATTAATTTGTCTAAGTATAATGCAACAGTTGTCTGCCAGTAATCCAAGCTGAAAGCAGGCCCAGATACCTATCATATCCCAGAAATGTTCAAGGGTTGCTTAGTTTTTCAAAAACAATTCGGAGTACCTGACACAATGCCTAAAACTGAAATGGACGGCGGAAACGGACGATGGAAAGCTGATTTCCAGGTGAGTGGTCACATGCCTAACTGACTGACGCACGTGAGCGGTCACATAATATACTCGTGTCGATCGATCGAGTAGGCTAAAGTAGCAGTGAGTGCCGTACTAACTGTAGTACAGTTTCGTGTATCTATCATGAAAGTTATTGAAATCAGTAATGCAGAAGAAGACTTCGAGGCCAGGTGTAGTATATAGTTGTGAAGAAGACTTCAAGCCCAGGTGAGAATGAAGCCACCTACACAGTTAGCTTTACTTTGACAGCATGCGTACATGTGATAATTATAAGACAGTTTCCTTACTGAACACAGGTGCAAGACTGCCAGCAACGCCAAGACCGCAAAGGACAGCAATAAACAACCAGTTATAACAACAGCCAGAGCTTACAAGAAGCAATGAACGAATAGTAAAGGCACTCCAAGATTTAACGGCAGCAACAAGCGGCAATGCATCTACATCACAGAAGAAAAAATTGCCCAAGGGACTGAGCGTTAGTTGGTTACATTTGTTTGCATGACATGCACTCGATGATTACCCGATTGAGGGAGTCTCAGCTCAGTCTGGACTGGATCCGACTACCGCTGAAGAAGCAGAGGCAGCGGCAGCCATACACGTACAGGGTTTTGCGGGGATCTTGCAACAAGTCCGTGGAACCGGAAGTATACGCTGACCAATCAAATTAGCTGATCGTTCAAAAACACGTGTACAGCTGTGATTTGATTGGTCAGTATTTACTTCCGGTTCCACGGATTTGTTGCAAGAACCCTGCAAAACCCTGTACAGTTGATTGCGAAGATCTTGCATAAACAATGTCAAAAGCGGAAGTAACATTGACCAATCAAATTGACTTGTAGTCACGTGTATTCAATTATTCGTGCGTTTGATTGGTCAACGTCATACTTCCGCTTTGACAAGGCTATGCATTATCTTCGCAATCAACTGTACGCGCAAACCGGATCGGATCGATCGAACCGGAAGGGTGGTCCACCAATCAAAATCAATGGTGTTTCTGATTGGGCAGATTGAAGAGCTCAGTACTTATATAAACAGCTTGCCTGTAGTGGTTCAAAGTTCAGAGTTCAAGATGGAGTTCCAGCAGAGAAAACAAGGCAGAAATGAAGTTCATGCGAGAACAGATCGAGGCGTTAAAGGAGATGACGAAGAATAATGCAATGGAGGAAACCGAGAAGCGGCCACAGGACGAGAAGATAGAAGAAGCCGGGACAGTTCTGGATGCGGTGCAGGCGGAAGAAATGAGGAACAAGTTGGAGGAACTTGAGGCATTGAAAGAGGAAGTAAAAGGACTAAAGGAAGAAGCAGAGGCGTCAAGAAAAAGGCTAAGAACGGATGAAGCCATTGAAGAATTGCTAGAATTTAAAAAAGAAGAAGAAAAAAGGAAGAATGTTGAGGAGGAAAAGAAAGCAGAAGCAGAGATCAGAAGAAGAAATGCCCAACTGGCTAAAAGAAAACGGGTTCATGAAGATCAAGATCAGAAGAAGAAACGCCCAACTGGCTAAAAGAAAACGGGTTCATGAAGACGAAACCGAGAGGAGGCTGACGCGAGTGCGCCTAGAAGAGATGGAAAAACTAAAACAACGTCGCCCGGGCCGATCATGCCTGAACACTGAACTATAATAGTTTGCATTCAATGATTCTGTATTGCATTATTAATAAAGTTTAAACACTGAGTTGTTACAGCGGTTATTCTGAGCTTGCTCATGCATTGTATCAGTTATGTATAGGTTAATCGAGATGTATCGAGTGAGTGGGTGAATGTGATTGAGTGAATGAGTGAGTGAGCCACATTAGCCTCTACTTACTAATGTGGACGCGGTGGTTTACTCTCTAGTAGAAAATGTAAGTCAATAAAGACTGCCTTTGTTAAAGGTAACGGTAACATTAATCTTTACAGTATGAGAATTACGTGAGGGACCTAGTAGAGCGGCAGAGAAGGAGAGACGAGATACAGTAGTTATCATTGATAATGCTATCGCCAATTCATTGTTAGATAATCTGCTACACTGATGACTTCAGGGCTAAAAGGACTGCAGTATACTATAATGAACACTACTGTCCTTAGTCTGACAAAACAAGCACCACTACTGATATCAATAAGGCTAGGAAGAAACTTTTTGTTAAAACATCTTCAGTGCAAAGAATTCCTCCATCTTATGCTGCTTTAGAGCAACATGTGAAGCGAGCAACTTACCAAGGTGGTCATATCTGGGGACAAACACTTAGTCCTAATCCTGTACTACCTTCACCAGATAGTTGGGGCTGGACCAAGACAAATGATCATCTATTTGAACCATACTGGACAGCACTTCAAGAGGCGTCGAAAACATGCTATGAACTGATATCGTGTGGCTGCAAGAAAAATTGCAAGTGCAAGAAAGCTGGACTTAAGTGTACTGCCCTATGTAAATGGGAAGGAGAATGTTCAACTAATTGAAATTATTGTTTTTTTTTTTTCAATTAACACCTATTTAATAAAATTAATTAATAAATACTGACACGGGTACATACACGAATGGCTCCATATCCAAAAATGTTCACAAGGCATTAGTCTACATGTGTACCAACTTTGGTGTTTTTATCATAAAATGCACAATTGTTTTGGTATGCCGCTGCACTACTGTCAACTTTTACAGCAGCACACCTTCCTACTATTTCTGGAAGTATTCCATAGACAAAAAAATTCTAAATCACAGATATTATAAAAATGCTTCATTTTTAGGACACGATCAATTAACACTCCATCAGATTACTACGTGTAACTCCTAAATCAAGCTCACAGGCCATATCAAAGTCTGTTCAGGTAATAATCACCATGTTCTGCTTATTTAAGTTATCCATTATCTTCAACAGGTGACAGTATTCACTCCCACAAGAGATGAGCCTTTCACTAAGATGGTTAACAAAATGGTGGTTCACGGTAATGGCGGTTCATGGTTTACGGTAACTACAAAGGAAAAAGTCCAGCCTCCGCTTCCCGCCGAACAAAGCAAAGTATTTTGAAACGCATCAAGAAGGATTCAGAATACAAATCAGCAACCAAGGTACTAACAAGCATAGAGAATGACCAAGGTGGGGTGATGAATGCAAAGACAGGTTGTGACCTTCCAAGGAATCGACAGAAGCAAACAAAGCTATGAAGGTTTCTGAAGATTCGTCAACATGCAAGTAGCATAGCTGTTTGGCAACACAGTTGTATCTTCAAGCGTCTATATGGATTCATGCACCATTTCGTAACTGCCAGTTTGGACCACCACATAATTGTTCCGATTTGTCCGTAGGGTGAATGTGAAAAGTTGAGCACGGAAAGTGCATTCCTCTATTGTTCTTGCTCCATCATTAAATTCCTTTTAAGCTCTTAATATCTTCCTATAATTTAGCCTATAATTCTCAACTTCACTCTGTTACCATGAGTACTTTCAGCCAGAAACAGATTGTTAGTTATCAATTAAACATGTAGTCGTTAGAATGCAAAAAATGACACCAAATGTAGCAGCTTCAAAAAGGTGCTTAGATAACAGGACTAAGAAACATATCAAAGATGGAATTTTTTGAGAATTCACTTTATATATTTTTAAGATTCAAACAGACCACTGCAATAAAGTGGTAAAAAGAAAATTACACAGAAGTTCAGTTTAGGTCCTCTGATGCTTTAAGGTTACGGGATACACCACGCCCACTTACAAGCAAGCTGAAAATGGTTGCCTGAAAAAACACTCATAGCATCGCGCTTGTTGGTTTGGCTGAATATAGCGCTGCATATCCAGTTAGAGCAAAGACTGCACTTCGCCTTCAGCAAAAACGATGGCTAGACGCGCTACCATAGTGCATTACGAAGTACACGAAGTAACGAGCAGCTTCGTCAACTAAGAAATCGAAATTCTCGTTGTGGGCACTCTGTAGCACGACTAGACTTGGCATGCAGCTAAACAGCTTAGTTATCTAGGGACCCACGGATCCTTTTTTCGATATCAGCTTTAGTTGCCGAGTTATGTTCACGCATACACTCGAAAATTAGCTTTGACAAGCTTTTCAAGTGTTTGCGTGAACATAACTCGGCAACTAAAGCTGATATCGAAAAAAGGATCCGTGGGTCCCTAGATAACTAAGCTGTTTAGCTGCATGCCAAGTCTAGTCGTGCTACAGAGTGCCCACAACGAGAATTTCGATTTCTTAGTTGACGAAGCTGCTCGTTACTTCGTGTACTTCGTAATGCACTATGGTAGCGCGTCTAGCCATCGTTTTTGCTGAAGGCGAAGTGCAGTCTTTGCTCTAACTGGATATGCAACGATATATTCAGCCAAACCAACAAGCGCGATGCTACGAGTGTTTTTTCAGGCAACCATTTCAGCTTGCTTGTAAGTGGGCGTGGTGTATCCCGTAGCCTTAAAGGTAATCAAAATCCAACTGTTGTCATAGAAAGAGTTTCCATAAATTTTAATGATTATCAATGTAACTCATTCACTAGGTTGAAGATAGTGTAATGTTACAGTATATTAGCCAAAGTAGTTTATATTTGTTTTAATAGTCAATACATTGTTTACAAATGCCTTTTGACAAACATAAGATTAACAACACTGAGTAACCAAATAATGGTTGAAAAGCAATGTAAAGCACAGCAAGTGTGGTTACCAGTATTACATAGTAAACTGACTTGTGGATTAAGAGTCATAGCACATCACAATAAACATATCTAAAGCTAAAGAATGCATGCTATCATGGCAATCACTGCAGAATCTAGTACAGGAAGTGCTAATCAAGCACGGTGAATAAAATACGGTGAACTGTAATCAAATAATCTAAAGCTACGAGTGTGACAAGAAACACATTTTGATTTGAACACAACCAACAAAAATTACCATAATTCAAAAATGAAAATATTTTTGTGACATAAGCAAAGTTTGCATTCAGCAAATTAACATAAAATTATGCCATGAATAAAAACAAGACAGAATAAGTTAAATAGTGTTCTAAGAAAAGTTTGAAAGATTGATACTGAGAACAGAAACAATTAAATAAATTATTATTATTAATTATGATTTTACAGCTTATACAACTAGAGGACTAATAGAATGTGAAATGAAACAGACTGTGACATAGTGACTCAATTAAAGTGACCATGAATCGACCAAGAATAGATGATCGTCTTAGAAAGTACACGATCAATTAATGAATAAAAATAATTATATCACAAAAATCAATAAATCAATTATCAATACAGTAATACCAAAAGAATTGTAAATAACAATGATAATATTTTATATTCAAAGCAGAAAAATAACACTAAAAATTAGATCTCAAGTGTTCTCTAAAATAAAATGAACAGTTACAAGCCAAAAAACTTAGTATTGAAATCATTGTTAGAAAAAGGTGGAGCGAATAAAATTATCGATATAGAGGAGAGTGCAAGATTTGACAGAGGAAGATTATATTCACGACAACAAGAAAGCGATAAAGAGCTGATATAACATATCTCGCACAGCATGATCGAGTAGTTCCATCTAGATATTCACATGTATTTTACTTCAAAACCGTACACGGATGAAACTCCACTTTCTTCATTGTTTCAGTGTAAAATAATTGTTATAGATGGTGGTTCAGTAGATATGATATTTGTTGTATATCAATACTGCTTTATAAGAAAACATTGCGCTTAAAGAAAGAATGAGACAACCTTACAATGTATTGTGTAATAAGAATCAGATAGACTGTCATGGATTAATCATCTTGAAAACTTGTGAAAAAAATATAGTTTCGTTAAATATATGTTGCTAAGTTTATGAGTGTTCTTGGAGATCGTACAGCAATAGTGAAGGAATTTTTGATGGAGACTATACAGACGAGTGTCAACTGTCAAACAGATCGTAACGAAATCTCATGAATGATGTCTGACTTTTGTACGGAACAATCTTATGTTTGATGTTTAAAGCGATCACTTTAGTTTTGATTGTCAATACGATGATATCACTTGTTCTCGTAATTCCAATAGTTGCTGATATGAAGAATGCATGTAGTCGGTGTATTAGAATAATTCTGCTGCTAACCATATACAACCTTGACTCCAGCAATAAACACTTTGTTCTAACGTTTCTCGATAATCATTGTCAGGCTTGTTATCATTTAAAATATATAAAAAATTATGAAAGGTCAAAATTAAAAATAATATAACTGTTGTATCAAATGAAGGATGTCACGGGTCATGAGAAAGAAATAACAAAATAATAAGTACACAAGAATTCATGACACTAGTTATCATAAATTGTAAATAAATCATAAAAATCAAAAAGGTCAAAATTAAATACAACTGTTGCATCAAAATTTGAAGGAAATCATGATTTATGAGAAATAACAAAATACAAATATACAAGAATTCATTGAATAAAAATTTGACATAAGATTAAATTCTTGCTTAACTATAGTAATGATTCTCGTCAAAAAATAAACATTTTTCATAAATCAGTAAATGAAAACGACCAAAATAGAATCAAAATTACGAAAGCAAACCCACAAAATGATTAAAAATAACAAAATACTAATCCTGGCACAAATCTATGACATATCCATCTAGGACTGGTAAAATAATATGTGACCGTGTCTGGGAATACCGACTCAATTGCGCAAAAATCAACCATATGAGTTATTGGTACCAGCAGATTCCTCTATCCTTGGTGAGCACAACAGCTCTTATAACATCTAGATCACTGCCGAATGTGAGAGCTATTGGTTATGCACCAAATTTTATATTTTGTGTTCACTTCCATATTCACTCTAATACCCCGTATAAGTAAACTTGAATCCAACGTGACCACACCAACGAAGCGACTGAAACAATGCCTAGTATCGGATTTGCCGCTGTATATCTTTCCATCCTGTTTCATAGAAGTCTTAAGCTAGGTAGTGTCGTACACAAAGAAAGCTCTTCTTCAGCAAGCACTCATGCTGTCAGCCTAGCGTTGTCATGGTGAGTGCGTGACAACGCATAAGTATACAGACAAGCAAAAACTTGGTGGCACAAAATACATGCTTCATACAGAAGAACTAGAGCATTCTGTGACACGGGACTACCTCGATAACATGCAGGAATGATAGAACTATCCTCCAGAGTACATAACTCGATTTCCAACAAAATTCAGTCGAGTGTTCTAAAATGCTAACATCTCAGTTCGATTGTTTGCACAATAGGGTCGGTTTTCGCAGACACGGTCATATAATTATTAAAACCTGTTACATACACTATAGAGTAAAACAGATGAATGGCAGGACTGGAGTTAAGCACCATCTTACACCAAATGTCAACATTTATTAACAAATATCAACTACAAAACTCAGACTATCATGTAACCAAGGAGTATGTAACACACAAATAGAATAAACGATCATGTACAACAATGATTACAGTTATCAATATTCAACCATAATAATCACTATCAACAAGTGGTCTCAATGCCTTATCAACAACCAATTGACAATTCAGGGCTTAGCTCAATCACGAGCTAACAAAACTTCTAGTGAACAGACTGTTAAAAATAGAACACTGGCTGGCTTCAATACATACACCTTCAAGAAAATAATTATTGAATTACACATGGACACACAGTGCACATACAATCACACATTTACACATTATTACAGACACATACACTCCTATTCTTTAAGCTGCCCTTCGCGTATATCTGGTAACCAAGCAGTACGTAACACAAAAGAACCACTGCGTACAACGATAATTCATGTACATAAATAAACACAATATGGAACGAGACAACGAGATGTGGCTTACTTGGAATTTTCACCATGAATTATATCACCTTGTGATGAGCGCAAGCTCGAACAACAATGGTTGATGTATACCAGTCGCTCAGGTTGTTAGGATTCAACAATCGTGTCTTCCAGCGCAAAGTGAGAGACGGTAGGTAGCCATTGATCGCCTAAATAGAGCAAATAAAGATTCATAAATCAATCATAGATAAAATACATTGCTTATTAGTCACAAACCTGTATAGAAAGAGAACAGACGACAAGGAAACACCGCGATGGCAGCCGATACAAGAGACAGTTGATTCGCCGCCATTTTGCTCGTTCTTGCCCGCGTGGAGATTGCGCAATACCTGGGTGTGGTCAGAAATATTTCTTCCCCGCCTACTCCGAGATCGTCATGAAGAGCTTATAGTATTGTGTTAGAGTCTGTGAGCTACTATACATCTCCAGCTGATGGATGTGAATCTGACTGCAGTGAATACGAAGACTGTTTGAGGAGGTGGCGCAGCATCCACGTTGAGAGGTTTGATTCTAGCTCTACACGACTCGTACTGCACTGAACAAATTCATGAACTTCCAGCTAGACTATCAACGTTGTAACTATTTCTGATCTGCACATTCTATACTGAACATAAGTATTTTACTATCTTGTAACTGCAATACAATTATCACTCATTCATAGCATGCTTGTATTGACTTATGATTAACTCATTGATGATTCTGATAAACACTATTATTATTTATTATTTTAGAGAAATGAACTGAAAAATACACCTGCTCGTAAAATCATAGATCACTTTGTGTATGATTGCTAAAGTAACATTTCTAATCGTCATTCTCTATCACAATAAACTCGTTCTTGAATCTTTAATTTCCCAAGTGACACGATCAGTATCAATTTAAGGATGGGCAGAGTCAGTGAACGCCCACTTGCTAACTTCAATCTCTTGATCGCTAAAATTATCCTGAGAGAAGAGAAAGAAAGGAAGACAGAGAAAGTAAAAATGGGAGGAGATTGGAGAGTGAGCAAAAGTGAAGTGGGAGACTAAGGAGTGTACTAGCAGTTTAGCATAGGTGGTGTCCTTGATCATGAACGACAACACTGGGATGAGCAATTGTAACAAGCACTGCGACGTACTTTCTTTTCTTAGCTGGTAAGCTGATAAAGCCGCAGCAACTACTGCTACATCAAGTACTCATCACTACCACAGTTACAATGAAAAGGAATGTGATCAACATTTTACTTAGCATTAGCCTACCTACCGATCATTCGCCCACTACTGCAACTTTATTCATCGCCCCATCAATATACCTCCCAACACTGATTCACCCCGCCCACTCTTTGTTCATTCACTCACTCACTCTTTACCCACCAGTACCAATTAAACATCTCCCACTCACTCACTTCAATCACTCACCTACTCATGATCACCCAGCACCCGCCCACTCACCTACTCTAGCACACTCACCCATTAATTCACAAATCCACTACAACAAAATTCATTCACCTATACCCATTCACTCAATCAACATACAATCCCTTACCTCGCTCTCTCCTTACTCCCTCCCTCTCTTCCACTACCAACCTACACTTGCTCACCCACAAACCCATTAATACAATTTATTCATCTCCATCTCTCGCCTACTCACTCACTCACCCACCCACAAACCCACCCACCAACTCACCCACCCACTAACTAACTAACTAACTAACTCACCCACTCACTCACTCACTCACTCACTCACTCACTCACTCACTCACTCACTCACTCACTCACTCACTCACTCACTCACTCACCCACTCACTACACTACACACAGTGTGAAAAGGCTTAGTTTACATGGTTTAATAACTCATAGTTTTGATAAGGTTTCCAATTCGGTTGTTTACAAGACTTGTAAACCAACTGAAAACCCTGGATATGTTAAAAAGACTTGTATTTGTAAACTAAGTTCTCATATAAACAAGAGTTGAAAACCATCCTTGTGAACAAATGCAGTGCACTATAACTCCTGTATTAATAATTAACACTAACTTAACTCAAGTTTTTGAATCATTTTTCAATCTGCAGGTATATATATCAGATGTACACTTGCAAGTGAAGCAATTATGATCCTCTGTAACTCCTTACAACTATAATTGTTAAGCTGATCTTTTGATTATTTGTGGCTTTAAGAAAAGCCGGTTAAAATAAAAAAATAAAGTGTGAAAATAAAAGGGTTAAACACTCCGTTGAAATAATGATGAAAGCAGTTTCCCCAATCCAATGGTGGTGGTCTGTAAGACTGAGAAGAGCAGTAGTCAGTAAGGACAGTATTTAATTAACACACTCTTACCTTTAAGTTAAAAGCATATCACAATAAATATTAGATACATGTACACGGACAGTGATGTGAGGTAGTGAAACAGGGAAAGGGAGTGGAGCAAGAATTACGAATTAAACAGGTCACCAGCTAGCTAGCAAAAGAGGGAAAGGAGTGGAACAAGAATTGCTAATAACCACGAATTAAACAGGTAGAATTGCTAATAACCACGAATTAAACAGGTCACTAGCTAGCTAGCGAATGAGGGAAAAGGAGTGGACCAATACCAGCTAATAACCATGAATTAAACAGGTCACTAGATAGCTAGCGAAAGAGGGAAAGGGAGTGGAGCAAGAATTGCTAATAACCACAAATTAAACAGGCGACTAGCTAGCTAGCGAAAGAGGGAAAGGGAGTGGAGCAAGAATTGCTAATAACCACGAATTAAACAGGTCACTAGCTAGCTAGCGAAAGAGGGAAAGGGAGTGGAGCAAGAATTGCTAATAACCACGAATTAAACAGGTCACTAGCTAGCTAGCGAAAGAGGGAAAGGGAGTGGAGCAAGAATTGCTAATAACCACGAATTAAACAGGTCACTAGCATGCACCACACCAAAAAGACCGAGAAAAAAGATGGTGAAGAGGGCTTTATCTGTAAGCACAAATTTTGGCTAATAATTTTGTAATCACGTACGTATTTTGACATAGGAATGAATCAGTAAACTTCATGACTCGCTACCAGGTAGCAGCAAACTAAACCCTGACGAGAGGTTTGCTAAAACTGTTATCACACATGCATGTAATTATGAGCATAGTTTTAATTCAGTTCAACATCGAGTCACAACAAGACTGTATTCAAAACTCTGGTTGATGAAGCAATGCGGATGGACGATTACAACCAAGATGTTGTGACTCGTAAGTTAACCTGCAGTACTATTATGTGAGCTTAATTATTGTTACAGAGGCTGTCAAGAGAAAATATGAGTCTTTAAGAAGATCACAGACAAATCAAGAGGATGAAGAAAGTGTAAGGAGAAAGGCTAAGTACAGGCAGAGGAAACAGCGAGTACGTTATTAAGTTAAGGTTTTGTGCAGATTGTACTTTCCCCATATGGTAGGCATTTGACAGAAGAAAGAGCATGGTAACTGAGAATGAAAAAAAATACTTCTACCAGCTGACTGTGGACTACATGACGGATGAGTCCGATGACGACACAGGCAAGGTCATTGTCCTCCATAAGTTGACTTGGCGCTCTAAAGGTATTAAAATTTAGAATAATTATTTTTATCATTGATCTATTTCAGAACTAAATGCTTGGATAAAAGAGCTTGATAAGAGGTACGAGAGGAAGATGGAGGGGAAGGAGTCGGTCACTCCCTACAAGAAGAGAACACAAGGTGCAGCTTCAACCAGCAAGCCACCACCCAGTGCTCCAAAGAGGGCAGTTGATCCATATGTGTTGTCTGCTGGTACGTTACAACAATTGTAATAGACACACACGGCTGTTTGAATATTTTTAAAAACTCATGCATGCATGCACTGATCTAGTTAAAGCATTGGTTCACTATGCTACGTACGTTGTATACAGAATCTGAGACACAGCAAAGAACTTACCAAGATATCGATGCTACTGAACAATCTGGTACACTATGAAATAATTTCCGTGCGTACACTAACATTATTTTTATAACATGCAGACGTTGCAGTGGCAGATGGGAGCATTGAATTCAACTTTGCTACAACAGACTGAACCAGGCCAAAGTTACATGTCACAACTGATGTGTTCCTCATGAGTATATCTCATGCTCTAGGCCATGCATGCACATCACCTCAGTATAGAGCAACTGTAACTACGTACTCACAATGTGTTCACTAGGTCGTCAAAAGCAGCTGCTGAGTCCGATGTAGCACGCCAGTGGTCGTATGAGATCGTCTCACTCTGGCCAGATAAAAAGCATAGCTTGCATATAGTAGGCGCGGTCACCTGCATGGAGGCTTTATTTAGACTTCATAACAATTTTACTAGTATCGAGCTAGTATGCAGACGCTGCCCTGAAGTTCTTATGATGCACGTAGAGGCTACACCTTGTGAGTCGGGTTCTGTACGTATGATGGACTGACTAAAGGCATGCAGTGTGATGTATAGTTTGCTGTATGTGTGTGCCCTTAGTGAGTATATAGTACGTAACCTCCTCGTGGTTGGGGGCGGGCAACGCATTTGTGCAACTACGCTTGGCTATAAAGCTACTCATCAGTGCGTTTTTTGGTTGTTAGGTTTAAATTTGGGCCGACATAACACCAGGAATATCGAGAGACCAGATCACTCCAGACCTACTGGCCGCCATTAACGGCGCGGTTACCAACGCGCTGGCGAAGGCTCTCCCTCCACCTGCTTCGGCTCCAGGTGAGTGTCTACAAACAATGTATGTTGTAATTGAGACGAGGCAGCCTAAGGGTCATCCACGCCCAATGACCTCTCAGACAGGCAATGTCTGCCGCCGCGGCAGCGCTCTGGCACAACAACGGGACCGCTGTCCCGCCCCCTCGCTAGCTGAAGCTTTGTGAAAATGTACAGTATCTTGTCAGATGCGAATACAAAAAGATAAACCCATAACTTTTAGTATACGATCCACTCATTGATTAAAATTGATACTAAATGGACGTGTACAGCAAAGCAAACATGCAGCATTAGTAAAGCAAACATGCAGTTGATAGTTGATAATGACACACTATACACACTGAGGGTGATGTCCATAATTATCAGTACCATTATGGTGAAACAGAGGCTTAGGACATCTAGGCCAATTATGTCAAAAAATACTCTTCGTCGGTTGATCACCGCGACTGCCCAAAGGCGTAGACAACTTTTGATAACTGGGGGGCTAGAAAGGCGCGCGAGCCAAAATTTTGCTAATTAATTATTCATGCTATTTCAGCATTGTTGTTACCTGTTTGGACCAATTCATGCTTTCCATTCTATCAATAATGTAAATGTGAGATATCAAGACATTGTGTTTATGTATGGGACCACATTTATCTTTGGGTGATCACTTCATTATCATGATATTTATGCATCAAAACTTTTGGAAAATCACAATGATCTATTTCAGGTGGATAAATAACGTAATAGTGCATCTCGCATTTCTTGCGGATCTTCAAGTGTAAGAGGACTAGGAACAGGCTGAGATAATTGTGAGATACTTGTAGCTTCTTGAAGCTGATGATCATGCAGATGGAGAGGAGAGAAGCAATTATGAGGCGGAGGAAGGAAGCGAAGTACAGAACTTAGACGTCTTAGAGGATTCTCAGTGATTAAAATAATAAATGATCATGTTAAACATAATTTTAAGAATACATTTACATCACTCAGTAGCTAAAATATACTGGAAAGATAGTGCCTTCTGTGTCCATGACCCCTATAAGAACACTAGCTGTTTCGCAATAGGTGAACGTGATTCACACTAGTATCTAATACAGACAAAACCGTCCTCTCCATAGCGACTGACAAACAGAACCAGCTAAATCAATGTGACAACTGACTTAATAATTATGGCAGTAGCTTAATGCATTTATGTATGCATGTAGACTGTGATGATTCTTTAAAGTATATTGACTAGTATTACAACTGATGTAATTCTAGATGAAGAGACATCTCTTCATCTACATCACTACCTACCAATCATCATTTTGGACCAACATGATTGAGTTTGTGATTAATGCAAGTCCTTTTGAAAATCAATTAGGCCAATAGCCACTGCCTCAAGTGAAAGTGTGGGTGTCTTTAACGTCTAACACATGATATACACTACTTGCTCAACAGTGCAATGAGATGTGCAACAGATGAAGAGAGATTAGCAAAAGATGAAGAGAGATGAGCAAGAGATGAGTGAGAGATGGAGAGAGATAAGAACAGCAATCTTACCATGCTCAAAAAGATTCTCAGAAAGATTCTCAGAGAGCTCAGCATTCTCATTCTCAGATGGAGGCAGCTGATTGTCTATAGAATAAGAGATCAAAAATCTATGAAATGACGGAAACTGACACATTTTACATGTACTCATTTAATTAGGCCATTGGCCTAATTATGACTATTAATGAAGAGAGATGAGCAAGAGATGAAGAGAGATGAGCAAGAGATGAAGAGAGATGAGCAAGAGATGAAGAGAGATGAGTGAGAGATGAAGAGAGATGAGTGAGAGATGAACAAGAGATGAAGAGAGATGAGCAAGAGATGAAGAGAGATGAGTAAGAGATGAGTGAGTGATGAGTAAGAGATGAGTGAGAGATGAGCAAGAAGTGAGATGAGCAAGAGATGAAGAGAGATGTTAGCTATCGCAATACTTCTCATATCGTGATATCTTCAAAACTATCGATCATGACAGTGATAGTATCACTATCGTCAGCTCTAGTAATTATTGACTATTAATTTTATCTTATGTACTACATGATGTGGAGAGTGCTTACTGGTCGCCATGACAAGATCACCATCTCATTCCTTCGTGCCGGACAAACCAGGTAATATACTACTTGTTGGTAGGCTCACCCATGAGCCGGAAGCGGGGAGATGATGAAAATGTGCTGTTTCAGTGTCTGGCATGCTGGCAGAACAGGCCCCAAAAATTGAAAGCATGGCCAAAAGGCAGTGTGATGATGAGGCTCCAGCTCACAAATCTGACTCAATAGAAGGTAAGACTAGTCGACAAGTTATAATTTCATGTAAGCATTAATTTTTGTAGGTGCCTTAGTTTACACACAAAAATATAATGTCTACAAAATTTCAAAAGTTTGTATATCTATCTACTGTAGATATTATTGCTCATGCCAGTTAGCCTCGCCTCCAGTTAGTGGCCTGGTAATAACTGTCTGCACATGCATTGATTATACCAGCAGAGTTTGTGATCCAATCTGAGCAATCAGATAAGATTTATGAGGCCATCGAGGTAATCAAGCAATGGAATCAAAACGTTTGTTGGAAATCAGAATTCGACCCTGTTCTCAAACAGCATCTGCAGCATCACAAAAAATGCCTCATACTTGAGCCCACAGGTACAAAATGAGCTAATTAAACTAGCTGGTGATGAAGTCAGAAGCAATATCATTGATGCCGTTAAAGCTGCTAGGTGGTTTTCTATAATGGCTGATGAGACTACTGACGTAGCAACACTTGAACAGATGGCACTATGCATTCGATTTGTTGATGAGAGATGGTCAAAAGTTGAGGTCCGAGTAGAATTTTATAGGTTTTGTTGAATTAGAGAAGACTGATGCTGAATCGATCTCAGATGCCATTGTAGCATACGTAGAAAAATCTAACTATTGAAATCTTCGTGGCCAGAGGGTCTCTTTGCCAAAGTGGTAGCATGCGGTGATCGTCTGGTCGTGTTAGCTCCACAGCTCATCAGCAATGAAACTAGCAACTTGGCAAAATGCTACATGTCGATCCGAACCTGCTTCGATGGTGGGAAACAGTACAACAGGATACAGAAGGAATCATCTGAGCATAGATGTTAAGCTGCTGGTTTGAGAGTACAGAAGGACCGAGAACGCAAGAAATCTAGTGAGTACACAGCTCGAAGGAAGCAAACTCGATACTCTACTTCCACATCATCTACAACACATGACTATGGACCCTTATCACAGCAGCAATTGCTACTGTCGAACCACTATCAGGAAAGTAACATGGACCAGCACGTGAGATATTTTACACATTGTGACGAAAGCGTGTTGCACAAATCAATGACTATGTCACAACGAAGGCGAGTCCTGCAGGAAGCAAGCGCCCAGCACCATAGTCATGCATGCACATTTCGTTTGACGAACAGCTCTGTGCAATAACGTTGAAAACCGCTGTATTGTCTAACATATGCAATTTTCAAATAAATTTTCTAACGAAAGTGTAAATTATTGTGACAGCAGCCCTCTAAGTAAACCATACATCAAGGCTTTAAAGGAGAAGAGTGATTGTTCATTGAAAGTTAGAAGTCCTGCCTGGTTACTTGTCAATCATGACTCTGAACGTTAACCCTGAACTGGCATTGGACAATGTTACTATCACGACTACTGTGTCAGGACTGAAGTCGCTCTTTCCGAGATACTCCATCGTCCATCTCATGTCTCGCCGAGAAGTAAACAAAGACCTACCAGGATATGCACTCATAGGAGAGATGGGATACCTATTGTATGCCAAGATGGACAGAGAGCAGAAAGAGATGCTCAGCTACTACATCTCAGCTATGGGATCTACAGTGGCTCCCCCTAGTTCGGAACACACTTCATTCTGTTCCAGAGTAAGCTTTTGAGTGGATTTTCATAGTGTTAAATCCATGAGACAATTGAAAACTGTCTGCGTGTTACTAGAACACCCCATGAGTTGCCTGAATAATTTTGTTCTTGTTAGTAGATAATTGTTGTAACACTGACACCATTATTCTCATGTAAACAACCATCATGTCTACACAACATCCCATTGTTAACACCCGAGTTTTTAACAGTGATGCATACGGAAGTCGTATAATCAACTATTTTTCATAGGTGGCTGTTTATTTCTGTTCTAATGGAGTGGCTGATGGCTGCCGGCATCGACGATGTTGCCCTAGTAGCATATGGCATGAAAGATGTGGCTGCACTAGAGACGATGTGGGACGTGCGAGAATATGAAGAGAAGCAAAGAATGTACAACAATTTACACCTAAGTGATTATCTATACACCTAAATGACCTTTTCTTTTCTTATTACATCTAAGTGACCATTTCTTTTCATTACACCTAAGTGAATTTCCTTTTCCAGCCAGCCAGTCAGTCAGCCAGCCAGCCAGTCAGTCAGCCAGCCAGCCAGCCAGTCAGTCAGTCAGTTGGTCAGTATAGGAATGGCAGGACAATGTGAGTGATTTAGCCGTATGTAATAATAATTATTTCTTGTAGCTAATTCCCACCCAACTCTATAGCTTGTAAAGCTTATCACAGATATACATATAAAGTACTGATACCACTCCTTGACAAGTATGCCAATGAACTGGAAAAAAATTCATGTTCATGAGATTAATTGTGTGCTAAAGTAAGCGGTTTGTGGTGAACAAACAACGGGGAAAGTAATTTATTTTTTGTTTTCTGGTTACATCTCAACGAAATGAAACATAACATCCTTACAACATTATTAATATTGATTACAAACTTAGTGTAATTGTAACGTGGTTTAAATTATGTTAATGATAATTCATAGGAAAGTCGACATCACTACGCAATGCTCTCAGCCTCTTTGGAGCTCATGATACTCATATCAATGGTCCCGATACTCAGAGTGAATTTAGAATTATTTGAGGATGAGGATTACGCTGATGATGAAGAGGATTATGAAGATGATGCCGAAGGCCCAAGTCGAGATAATGATGAGCCGCATTTACGATGGCTCCAGCGACACGGTGAGCTGCATACTAGCAACTAGCCAGTAACTTTCTTCTTTAATAGCTCTGCCTATGAAGGAGTATCCCTCGTCTTGGGAGCATTGGAGTCCCACGTGGGACCGCAATGCTCCCGGTTCTCCGATTCGACCCTTGGGTCGTAGTGTGGACGACAGCTATCGCGATGACGGCTGCTTCCAGACGGAGGACCAAAGGGAGTATTACTTTGAAGCCTTGGACTTCGAGGATAATTTTAACAATCCACGGGGTCTCTTTGGACCTCCGTCTGGTCCTCCGCCAGCCAAGAAACCTCGCTTGGTATGTTTATTTCTGTATACTGCTTTGGATTAGTACATTCCCCTGCAGGATGATGATGGTGGTGCTGCTACTGCAGAAGAAAACTAATAACTGTGTTACTCTTCTTAAACTATTAATTATCTGTTACTTGAAAATCAATCAATGTTTTAAAACTTTCTGATTATTGTTGTTATTGCGGCATTCCACGCTCCTTACTCTCTGAAGAACCTGTGCACCTTCTCATCTACTAGACTAGTAACTGCAGCTCACAAAGTTGTAACGATGATGAAGAAGATGAAGAAGATGATCACCGTGATGTTGACAATACAGATGATGACAGTGTCAGTCTCTTGATGACTCCACTGTCTCCGATAAGTGAAGATATTATTAAGATAAGCTGAAATCATAACGTGATAATTTTAAGAATACAGCCACACCCTGTAGCTCAGTTGACCCTTACACCATAACTCTGCATTGCAATAATAACAGGCTGTGAATTTTCCTTCAGAGTTTGAACCGTGCGACTACTACATACTATTGCGATGGCTCAAGCAGAGAGGGTGAGGTAAGATACATACAGATCTGGTTTTAACACCTAAAAAACTCAGACACTTCAAATGTGAAAGTTAAAATTAGCAGACACTTGATAATCAAAATTATCATCAAAAGCAGTATAGCTAAAGAGCAAGCAGGAGGACCAAGCATCATAAAATTTGATGAAAGTCCTTTTGAATGGATGGAGATGCCTCAAATTGTTGTTCAAGACAACTACATTGAATTTCTTAAGACAATAAAAAGTGAATCACGCAACGTCATTGTGGGAGGAAATCCAGGAATCGGCAAGTCATTCTTCGGCGTCTACCTTTTAAGAATATTAATACTGGATCAATCCAATGTTCTTTATATTCGTGGAGACGAGGGATTCTATTTTCAGGGAATCCCGTTCGATATACAATAGGAGAGAGTCCTAAGAGCAAAATCATGTTTGCTACTTTTTGATTGTTTATCAGGCGAAAAAGTAGCAAACTGCAGACTTGCATATTATCTTCCAAAGGTTCGCTCCTGTTATTTCATCATTTTTCAGAAGAAGGAAGAAGACATATTGATCGTGTTGACTATGCAAGTCACAAAACAGCAGATGAAGTAAGTAGGGCCATTGTTGATCGTTCTGTGCGTGGAGGTGTACAACTGTTCAAAGAAGCCTCAATACATTTTCAACATCATAGCATACCTGGTTACCTCTTTGAAAATTTAGCCCATCGTGGACTCGAAAGTGGAAAAAGTTTTGTATCTAAACGACTTCTGGCCAATTCAACAGTAGATGACGATGATTTCAAGCTTGAGAATCACATTCGCAGTGCTTTTGACGTATTTGAAAATCTAGAAGAAGTCGACGATCATGTTTACTATGTTCCCTTAGAAGAAAGATTTCCATCTATCGCTAAGACGAACCAAGTACACAAGCTGAAGCAGAATTTTTTTGAAAAAAATTGTGACAGTGTTGAAAATTGAAAATTATGACAAAAATTGGGACAACAGAGACTTCCCGATCTATACTAAAACACTTCAAATGAAATAATTGCAATAGAAATTTACCAATGCTGATGAGGAGAGAAAGAATTTAAATGTGAGGTGTGCTCGGTAAGAAGCTTGATCAGAAGAAAGTAACACAAAATAAAGAAGCCGGTTTTCAAATCTATCAGTGCGAGTCGGGTAACACTACAGTCTAATTAATTCGATTTATTATAACGTCCGATTAGGAAGCTCAAGAGGCTATGGAATACAGTATGTGGTGGATGGTTTGGTTTAGTAGTGTTTATTAGCAAACAACATGATTACAGTAGCAACAGTCAGTATAATAATTATAATGTCCAATAGCTGAAGGGCACAATGTAAACGTATCTCAATCCAACATGGCGTCTCCTCGATGCTCTGCCTCGGTTAGTCTGGTCCCCATTCCTCAACAAAGCTCAGTCTTACCATGCACAGTCTGCGAAGGTCATCCATATCAATACGCATGCCAACAAGCTAGCTCTATCAAGAAATCAGTTTCGTCGAGGCTTCGAGGTACTGGATGATATAGAGCACTTATGAAGCAGCTTGAAAAGACGTCGTCATTCGAGGTGCGGAAGGGAGAAACCGTGTCAGCGTCCCAGGTGCTACAAGAACTGGAGGAGACTATTGATGAAGCCGAGGAGAGAAGCAGATGTCGTGATGCTGAAGATAAAAATCTGTCCTTGACAGAGCACCTTCGTCGCCACGCGGCATCGAGATCAAGATCTCGATCTCCCCCGCAATCTGATGCACCATCACCAAGACTCGGTAGCGAGTTTGTGAACACTGGTCGAGAGTTCAGTGTCCTTTCTACTCGGCAACAGAGTAGAAAACTATCGCAACTCAAAACTGCGGTAGAAAAGGCACTTTGGTTTGTGGAGAGCTTTGGTCTTGACGTACAGTCTATTACGGTAAAGACAAGTGAGGGCAAGCCTATCGAATTGCCAATGCATGAGAGCACAACCGACGAGAACGATGATTCGGTTCGTCAGATTCTTTACTTGCTCGAAAGATTTGGCGTATCTGATGAGTTCTACCATGAGTTATCCATGGCACACCCTTCACTTCCTCGATCTCATCTAGTGAAGAAGTCTCGTCAGCTTCTCACAGAGACCATTGAGTTGAAGAGACACTGAAAGCTGCACTAGCACATGAGGTATGAAATTATTGTACGGTTCACAGTTCCATTCTCTTGTTTCACAGATGCCCGAGAACACCAGCACCACCAGTTCTGTTACCGTTAAACTGAGTGGTGATGGAGCGCTGTTCTCGAGGACAGCTCAATTTACTCTTCTTTCGTTCTCTTTTCCTGACCTTTCAACAGAAATGCTCTCTCTTGTTATGGTAATATTTATATTGAATCTTTACTCTAATATTATGACAACATTATGCACAGGGAACTACACTTTTGCAGCAGTGAAGGAAGGAGAGAACTTTCTTGTAATCAAAGAAGCATTCGCCCCTGTGTTAGAGGAGATCGACAACCTCATTCAGCCTCGAAAAGTATCCGCTTTCGTAAAAGCGGCAGTAAATGCTGCCCAGGAAAAAATTATGAATGGATACGCTCGTGACATGATTTATATGCTCATTCATACCAGCCACGAGCACTGGCTATGCGGGAAACATTACTACCAACTTATGATGTAAGTATTTATCTAGCTAACGGAGTAACCTGACCAAGTTGGAGGAGGTGGAGCAGATGGCTGCAAATTCTGGATCGAAAGTAGATATAACGGGCAAAGTTGTTTCTGTGCGTGTTCGCGATCACCTTGTGAGGTTCGCAACTGTAGAGTCGCGAAGTTCGCGAACTAGCCACTTGTACTCAATAGTCGAATTACGGAAGGTACGTGTGCCGATACATAAGTACGCACGTAATATGAGGAGCCTCAGCATGATCGTGCGCTTTGTCTTTCACGAACACGAACATACGTGCTTCGCGAACACTTGCACCGCTTCGCGAAGAAATAATTATTTATTTATGGTACATGTAGAGCAGATCAGTTCAGGTTTCTTGATCGAGACAATGGATGAGCAGCAACCTGATCATACATCAAAGCAACAGCCTGCTGAAGAAAAAGGATTGGTTCGATATCAAGAACCGCCTGGCGCTCATGATCAGACGACGCCAATGCCCGGCAAAGTCGCCTCAGTCTGCTTTTCCCCTGGACGGCAGTCTACAGCTAGAGTTGAGATAATGATAATAATTATCCATGATAATAACAATGTGAGGGAGCATTCTAAAAAGTTACCTAATATAGTGTAACAACTTTATATCTACATTAGCTTAAAAGAATTATTTATTTTGCCAAGTGTAATCATTCTATTTTACTTGGAATTGATGTGGTAAGACCTCATGTAATAGAATTATGTTCTCATAGACTTCGTTCATGATAGAAAACTGCCTGCTGCTCAGAATCATCAGTGCTGCTATATAATATTATGATATCCATCTCAGGACTTGAGCCAAATAACATATTCCGCCGCCTGTGTCCATTATTGTATTCCTCATTGTATAGACGTATTATTGTATCAATCCGATGACTTTTCGTAGAACCTGGGAGTGTAGACATAAACAATCTGCACAGACAACAGCTTCGTTGATGAAATATCATTTACCAGAGTATCTCCTGTTCTCCAACAGCTACATGAAGGCCTGCAGCTCCACTGCCCAGTTTGCCATCAGTTTATCCATCTCGGAAAGATGGTAGAACACCAACAGAGCTGGTGTAAACACATATACATGTGCACGAACCAACAGCACACGAGATCATCAGCCAACCTGCCAGTGCACCACCGACTGCATTGGCATTTTCATTATCGCAAACAGATAATACAAGCTTTCTTACTGAGTCTCTGCCAATCAACAGCAAAAATCACATCGGCTCTAATGCGTGTCGAATAATCTAGGTGTGTTAATGTGCACAGGTGATATCATCATAGGTGATGTGAGTGATTGATTGATATTTGACTTTAAATGTGAATTATAAAGTTTTGTATTTTTGTTAGTTTTTCAAATTTAGTTTGAACAAGTTTATTAACAACCATTGTTTTGGACCACCATATTACATGATGTGATGATACACAGTCTCACAAAGCAACATTATCACAACACACACAATCAGTGACTATACAAACTCAAGATCATTGAGAATGTGTTCAATGTCTTTCAGAGGGTCTCCCAGAACGCTTACTGCAAATTACATAACACAGGATGAACAACTGAAGCAGTGTAAGAAAGAGATCAAGAAGGGATTTGAACGAGAGGATGGGCCTTTTGTTAAGCGCCTATATATTGCACTATCTTCCTTTAATGTCCAACGGCAAATTACGGAGGGACATTTATAGGGAATCATGCCATCGTTGTCTCAAGGTATAACAATAATAGACCGAAATACATAAATTAATGAGTTAACTTTACAGGCTAAAAACATTGACATGCTGTGTGACGCTGCGGTGATAAAGGCAACTGAACTCAACATCACTAGTCAGGCTTTGTTAGAGAGAACAAGAAATACAAAAAAAAACTTTAAGCAAGCATTGCTAAATACCGTGACATTCACGACAGCTCTGGCCTCCTTGAACCACCAGTCATACAACAGTAATGACTGGCTGTCACCTCACGGTTTAGAGAGCGAGCTGTACATTTGAGCTCGATATCATGTACTATGTATGATACATCAATGACTGTCACAGCTACAGCTCAGTATTCGAACTAGTAAAGCTTTGCACTGTTCAGTTAATCACGTTAGGGAGAGGGTACCATCGTCAGAGAATAGGGGTTTTTCAAAAATGCCCACTGCGACACAGGTGCGCAGGCACGTGTCGACCATAGTTGCAGCCACCATGTCTCAAAAAGAAGTGGAGGAGGTGTCGAAGCACGTCGGCCACCTGCCACAAACTGCATTCAAGTATGCCTCAGCCTCAATACTGTGACTTTATTGATCTTTTATTTAATTTACAGGTACTATCGTCTTTTCCAGGGTACTTCGAATACAATTCACGCTTCCAACATGATTCGTCGTACTATTCAAGGTGGAGTGTGCTCTCCAAATTATGATAACATTTCTCCTTATCATTTAACACTATAGAACGTAGCATGAGTGCATCAGCACCGAGTCAAAGCGAGGCAGCACCAGCACCAGGAGAAGGTGCTGGTGGTGCTGGAGGTGCAAGTGATCTACTGGATGGATATGTTGTGCGCAAACTATGGATCGGGACAATCCATGGATTGCGCTGCCCAAAGTATGGATCCGTGCTTTGCGCAACAATCCATGGATTGTCTGCTCAATCCATGGATCGCGCAAACGAGGGACTCGAAGTATGGATCTCGGCCAAACCATTGATGCATGGACGTTCGTGAGAAGCGGAGGACTCTGGCTACAAAACCACTGACGTTCGTCACTGAAGCACCTCCGGCAGCAATGCTGTACAACTTGATTGCCCATAGTATTCTAGCTAATAAACATTTATACCTGAGGCAGCAAGGTTGAGATACATGAGATGAATAATTATGGTTGTATGAGTCTTTAGTTCAGGCTGTAATAGCTGGCAGAGCATGCAGTGATCACACTAGCAATAGAAGGCCTCATGTATAGCATCTTCTATAGATATCCCTGGGTTCTTCTCAGTTCAATATCACTAGTATTACAGCCTACAATATTAGCAGAGATAGTTCATTGCAAATAATACTTCTCTGAAGAGAACATCGTGTGCCAGACGCCTGCATACCATTCAGTGGAAGACTGCCTGACTCTTCCTGCTCCATGCTGTTTTCTTGGCTGATAAACACAATAACTTGAGTTCCTCAGTCCAAGAGCTGCACATGGGTAATCTAATAGGCGAAATCCACGAGACTTCAGCCAGAAATTGCTCTCCTCAGTCTCACCGTTCGCCAGCCGAAAGATAAGCAACCGGCGATATCCTTTCCTTTCTCTCGACTGATCACCTTTCTTCTTTTGCACGAATGCTTGACACATGTGTGGTTGCGCAATCCATGGATCGCGCAAGTGCTGGGCAATCCATGGATTGCCCGCGCAAAGCAAGGATCCATACTTTGAGCAGCGCAATCCATGGATTGTCCCGATCCATGGTTTGCGCATAACAGATATATCCGTGACTTTTTTTTAGATGAACTCGGCGCCAAAACTACTCCAATAATGAGAAGGTGCCGGGAATTTGTAGACAGCGTGGAAGTGCAAGTGCCTAAAACTGCTAAACAGGTATTTTAATTCTTTTCTTGTTGGTATAGATCCAAGATAGAGTAAAATACTTGAACAGAAGCACATAATCAATTGCATCTTGGACACAAACACAATATTATTGCACACATTTATAATACTTTGTTTGATTTACGATGATTGTTTCAAAGAACACAACAAAATTGATAATGACCAATTGCATGCAATAGAGCACCAAGGTACCAAAACTAAACCCTAAAACCTGATAAAGCCTTCGCTTAACAGTGCAAACACGTGTACAATGGCACTTTATGTCTAACGTACAATCATCTAGTTAGAGATCAACGTGGACAATCTCACACTCACTAACTACTCGGCTATCGCTGCTACACCCACCAAGCCCATTCTTTTGTCAACTTTATAGAACGTCTAACACACGGACCCATTAAAGACAGTCAAATCAAAGACAACGGATGACTTCCTTCCTTTCAGGGCCAGAGACTCGTCCGATTTTCCATTTTCGGGCCAGAAATTCCTTGAACGTTGCATTTTCGGGACAGATTTTGACACATTTTCAGTTTCCAGGACAGAATCTGCTCATTTTTGACGAAAGAGGACAGTCTTGTGATGAAAAAGGCCAGGTTTCTCTCCATTCCGGGCCAGAAAATGACAAATTTGAGGGTTGGTAGAAAACTGTGTGGTATGAGATACCAGCCGACATTTTGGAAGAGGTAAACCGGGCAGTCTACAGACGAGTAGAGAATGTAAGTACTGACAGGGGTTCTTTGCTAACTTTAATAATGGTAATTTCCTTTCATCTTTGCAGTACGAGATTCAGAGGGAGAGAAGTATTGAAAATAGTGTAAAGTCATTCTTTGTAAGTCGTGAGAATGAATGCTCAGAAATAAAACGATCAATAGACAGAGCGTTTGCCATGGGAGACATGCAAACTGGTATGGCATGGAAGGCTGCTCTGATGGATAGTGTGCATCTTATAGGAAGAGATGAACGTCTGGTAATTGTTGTGTCAGCAACTATAACTTAAGCTCTTGGTAGGCGATTGCTAGTCTCCTTTCTTCTAGGTTCATCATTGAATGATGGCATCTCCTCTTCATAGAATCTGTTACTCCCCGTGTAGTAATAGAACGGAAGAGATAGATCCATTCGTTTCATGTACTGAGTGAATACCTTTCTCCATTTAAAATAAACCTGCATTGTAAAACTTGATACAGTAAGGCATACTTTCACTGTCCCATTAAACGAAAAGGCTGACTATATAAACGCCGATTGCGCACGTACGCATACGCTTCCTGTTTTTGGCGTATAAAAGGGAAGTGACCTTGGCAGTAAAATGGCGGCACGTTTTGAAATTTATTAGAAAATGGCTCCCGCCTTTAGTAACGAACTTCTCGTAGCACTAGCACCAGTTAGTCTCGCGGGCCAGACGTTCTGGGGGAACGTCTGGTCACTAAGGCCAGGTTTCTGTGAGCGACGCCAACATTCCGGCGCGCCCTCATAAGCAATCAATTGCGTGGGTTTTCACGTGACTACGGGGCGCGATTGCGCATGAAGCTGTTTACAGAGCTTTTTAGCTGCCAAAACTGGCGTGTTCGTCGTGAAAAGTCTTAAAAGCGACGGCTATTACCTGCTACTCGTTGTTCTCGATGCTGCTGACGGTATATTGTACATGATTCATGTTCACGCAATGGTTCTCTTGTTGTCTCAAGACTGCTCCAGCGATTATGAACATCGCGATTGTAGCCAACCAGGTTGGTATTGCTCTAGGAAGAGTTTTAGCATGCTAAATGCCTGTTAACATGCTACACGCTTGCTAACTAGACTGGTGACGTCGACTAAAACACGTGATTTCAAGCGTGACGTGTCGTTTGTTCACATTCCATTGTGCCACGAAAACCTGGCCTTAGTGACCAGACGTTCCCTCAGAACGTCTGGCCCGCGAGACTAAGCACCAGTAAACGAACATGTAAAAAAACGTATCTAAACGATTGCTTACCCAACAAGCACATACTACATACGGAGTGCAAGTCTGTGGAGCTGAAAGTAGGTTGCTAGATAGCTTAGTCATGTATTAATTTTTACACATTCGTCAAATGATAAGTGTTAAATCATGTGCTCAGGTTGAAATTGAGTATAGTAGTAGCATTCTAGATGAGCTGGTGGAAAGTTTGGAGAGATTAGCTGATGAGCATCATGTGAAGCTGACAATGACCACCAGTCGTCGGCTGTACACACCATCAACTCCTAGAATACAAATAGTACCACGACCAAGGCCACGTGTGACAAGCTGTAGTAGTAGTAGTAGTATAAGCAGTAGGGGCGGAGCTTTGAAATTCTTTCAGAACAATTGGATTTGACAGTGGGGACTTTGATGACTTTTTTAAGGAAGAAATAAGTAATATAGATATACCTTGCTTCCTGACTACAGGTCATTAATATATCTTACTATGCAGGCTCGTGTCAGCAACCAATCAGGCTTTAGTCGCAAAAATTTGCCGCTAGTCCACACACTCACAGACTACACAAGCTGAAATTACACTGTTATAGAGGCATGCAATCTACATTACATCATTAACAGGTCCAGGTTGTTGTTGATGTACTACAACTAATGCTGAGGGTCACTGACGTCATGCTACGTAACTTGATATGGAAGATGGTCACGTTTGACATCCATCAACGCCAAAATTACACTAATAATTTGGACCGTCTTATTGCTATCATACGCTCATATGGTACATGGATCACAATAGTGCATTTCGTTTTGTTTGATTACATACAATTTCGTAGGTGTGCCTTTTGCAGTATGGCAGGAGAGAGACTCCACTGGCAGAGTCCTGAAGGGACAATACAAATGGACATCTCTCAATGGTACTGAGAAGTTGAAACTTCTTCACTGCATAATTTCTCTGACCTACTCCCTGAACTCATTGTGACTCCAATTTCACAGCTGTGGAAGGTATTTTTTTTCATTATTATTATGTAACATAATCTATGTATTCTTAATTTTTATAAGACTTTGCATCGATATATTCCACACTTTGTCGCAGTACTGTCAGTATTGAAGAGGCCGACACTGTTCATCAAAAGGTTTGTAAAAATTTCTGTAGTAATACTTTCACCATAGTAGTAATGCTAAGCCACTAACAACTAAGAATCTACATTATCCTGTCACTGTGAACAATAACTAGATGAGTTGTTCACTACTCAACAAAGCCACATCGAACTCCTATACTATCCCAACACACACTATGATAGCAATGTAGATTGTAACACTGAACTATGCAGTACCATTAAGCCTCAAGTCAAATCCTTTACAGATACCAATCACAAGTCATTGAACTGTGTATAAACTCAGTATACACATTAATATACACTAGTATGTTCTGTTATATACATATTTCTATCTCAACACCCCACCCTTGGTTACCTGATAATGATTGCTGCTGTCTGTGTAGACCAGCTGAGCATCCTCACGTCTCTGATCAGCTCACTGGAGTCACTGCACTGATGTGTGACTGTCTGGGCTCTAAGGCGAGGCTATTTAGGGGCAGAGCGCATATCAAACCACGCCCTTGCCACGTGACTTCCGGCACCAGGATGGGTGAACTTAGCCATACCCGAAGAACAAAAGAGTGTGGTAAAGGCATCAAAGAAGTAAGCAGTTATGTTAAGAGTGCTATCCTCTACCGCGTGCTCTCATTCCATTTAATGTGGTATATGGTAGTATATGGGTGGGATGATCTACAATTTTTTCAATAGTGTTGGAACAAGCGATGTTTTTCTCTATTCTTGGTGAGTTAATAAGATGATGGGAGTTGACAGTAGCATGTAATTATATGCAAGCTGTGGTTTCGCATTTACACTTTGCATGCTCATTATTGCTTGCTAACTCTCCGATCAGTAATGCATAAAAACCGTTTTGCTGACTCTGCATACATTTCGTGGTCTACATGATATGCGATGCCTTTGATTTGTATGGTTGCCATGTTAGCTACACATACATTATATTTCTGTACACAGTATTTCTAATGATCCACAATCTTGTAGTAACCATCACAATTTGGATCAGGGTCGTGATCTGTGTCATTCTTAGTGAGTTACTGAGATGTGCCCACACAGTAGCGAGCCATTTACTCAAGTTTGCACTTTACAATGTCAGTAGTGCCTGAGGAGTAATGCATGCTGTCTAACATTCCTGTAGTGCTTAGTGTAGAGAGATAATTATGAATGTGCACTTCATTATTTGTACTGTGGTCTTCATTGCCTTAGATACCGGGTTAATGCATATGCAATCTAAGGGTGGGAGCAGAATGGGAGTTATATCGACTAATCTGCTTGCCTCTCTCGTCAGGTGTATGCATAATCTCCAGAAAGAGATATAGAAGGCAGGTGTCACCAATTTACAGCCAATCACTCTAATACCAGTGCAACAGAAGCAAGTTGATTCAGTCGATGCTACAAGAAAAACTCTCAAAAGGCGTATGCAGCATGTTCAAGAGACTCGCAGTACTCTAGGGTTAGATCTAGAGGAGGAGGTCAGAATGTTAACCAAAGAGCAGAGGGAAAGGCTACTACAAGAGGCTGTGCCTCTAGAAATTCCAGCAGAGCAGGCACTGCCATAAAAAATACACTAGCCATACCATGGACTAAGCTGAGGACTCTGAGGAGGTATACAGATATGACTAGTTTAATAGTACACAAGTCAATTGTATGTGCATAGGTGGCTGAAGATTTTCAAGATTACCTTGGCGAGTGAGAGGAAGCAGAGAGCTTTAGCTTCAGCCGAAGTTGGAGATAATTTGGCTTGTGAAATGGTTCCTTTTAACTTTCCAAAGGATGGGGGAGGAGAGAGGATATGCGAGGCTCCATTTGTGTTTGTTCCCAACCTGATACGGAAAGTTAGCAATCGATTAGCACAGCAGAGGTAATCAATTTAACAACAACACCAAACTATACAAGTAACTGTAATCATAGGTCATCAACTGGGTTCACATGGCACAATGGTGCCATACCAGCTGATGAAAAAGTTTTAAGTTTACGTTGCAAGTTATGAATGTACCCCACCCGAACTCGATCAAAAATACAACACTTTTGGCTGTCTACAGAGCTGGAAACTGTACGTACAACTTGCATACAGCCCTTGATCAATACAAGGATCATATCACAGAATTAGAAGGAATGGAATGGAGGTAGATTTAATCAAAACTAAATCTTTGACATTATACATACCTATACGCACATAGCTCCTACAAGCTTCACCTGTTTTTTTCTGGTGACTATGAGTTCCTATCCACTTGCTATGGGCTATCAGGAGCTTCAGGTATGTTTACATCAAACAACATTTCTAATTAATGATGCACTTAAATTATAGGTAGACACTGCTGTTTGTGGTGCAAGGTAAACAAGGCTGACATAAAAATTCCTTTGTCCACCAGAGGACGCAGTGAAGTCCGCACCTCGCAATCTCTAAGATCAGACCACCAGCGATTTGTAAAAGAAGGGTCAGGCAACATTAAGAAGGCAAAACAGTATTTCAACTGTATAGGAGACGTTTTCTTTGACATAGCAATCGATCAGGTACACTGACTAAAACACTGATTATATAGTTAACTAATAGATAGCTATGCCTGGCCTCCACATCTCTCTTGGAGTGTTTAATAGGCTCTTTGACCAGTGATTGACCAGTGAGCAAAAGATTGACCAGTGAGCAAAAGAAGAGAGAGGCAATCAAGAGGACACAGTTGAAGGTTAGTAAGAAGACTTGGTTTGTGTATACAATTTCAAGTTAATTTTTACAGAATCAACTAACCAGCTTTCGTTGGCTCATGTGTCTGAAGTTTTTGCAGAGTCAAAGGCGTATCCACACTGGGAAGTGGTTTCAATGCGCGTTCAAATGATACCGCATCTAACCGGATTAAACTACTTTAATCGCATCCGCACCACGCGCACGTCAAGTTTGATGCAACGTTAAGCTATCATTATTGTCACGTGACGTGTGGGTGTGGTTTAAAGATGGACGTCCAAGCGATGCTACTGCTGTTGTGTTTGTTCTGGCAGTTGCGTGTAAAGCGTCGACAAAAGAGGCTAAGAAGAGAATGTTGAGGCAGCTAGCATGGCGTAGAAGGTCAGAGCGTCTTGGAAGAGCAAGTGCAAAGCGCAGGTGAGTATTTACATTACAATGTTTGTGATCACACTTATAATTATGTCTGTTGTTTCTTTGTAGAATGGCACTGTATTTTTTGCTGCGTCTTCGTCGACGTAGAGAGGCACCAGAGGTTTGGTGTCACTATAGAAGCACAGAATGGTGGAGAGGCGTCGTGGCTGGGTTGTACGGTGATGGTTGGAGGATGGAGAATATGAGGATGACTAAAGAGACTTTTGAATTTGTTTGTAGTGAGCTGAGACCATACATCGAGCGAAAGAAGACAAGATTAAGGCAGTCGATTAGTGTTGTAGCTAGGGTGGCAGTCACCGTGTGGAAGCTAGCTACCAACGTAGAATACCGAACAATAGCTGCACTTTTTGGGATTGGCCATTCAACTGTGGGAGAAATAGTACTTGACACATGTGATGCCATAGGTGTATTCTTGTTACCAAAATATGTCCTTGTCCCTCAAAATTCTTTGATGCAAGAAATTGTTGATGGCTTTCAAAATAGATGGGGATTCCCACAGACAGCAGGCGCTATAGATGGTACTCACATACCAATCAAACGACCGTTGGAAAGTGCTGCAGACTACTACAATCGCAAAAGTTATTACTCAATTTTGATGCAGGCTTTTGTTGACTTCCGTGGCATATTCTTGGATGTCAATATTGGGTGGCCTGGAAAGGTACACAATGCTCGCGTGTTTGCCAATTCTTCACTGTACAAGAAAGCTGTTGCTGGCAATCTCCTCCCACATTGGCCCAAGGTGATTAACGGTACTGAAGTTCCATTAGTAATCTTAGGAGACCCAGCATATCCACTCAAAACTTGGCTGATGAAGCCATACTTAGATCATCCGGGCATTACGACAAAAGAAAAAATTTTCAACTATAGGCAAAGTAGGGCACGAATGGTTGTAGAAAATGCCTTTGGGTGTCTAAAAGGAAGATGGCGCTGCTTAGTCAAACAATTGGACATGGAGGTGTCTAACTCATTGCACATTCGGACTATGTTCTATTCACTTTTAAATGTCCGTATTGACTTGTCTGCCATTCCGAGATCATCTACTGTTTAAAAACAATTGCTTGTTGAAGGAAATGACTAATTGGTGATGGCATGTGAAAGTTGTGTTGTTTTTTTAAGTAAATGGTTCCTATTCAAAGAAGGAATGTCAGCTAACCATCTTGATAGTTGTCCTTATTTGTTATGATTCCTAAACATTGTTGTCCCGGTAATAAATCTAGCTTATTGAAAGTGTACCGTAAGAAAGCGTATTTTACCCATCATTACTAAAGAACGACACATAGTCACAGGCTGATACAACACACAGTATTTGCATTGCTTATGGCAGTACTGTTGACTGAAGCTCAACTTGGTGAAGAGTTATCAAAGGATGAAGCTTACTTAACACTCCAGAGCGATGGGACAACGAAACATGAAGAACATTCTGCAACATTCGATTTGGCAGCTCCTGACACTACGTTTGCTCTAGGGCTTCGCCATGTCTTTTCAGGATCAGTTCAGAATACACTAGACACCTTGTTAGAAATTCTGGATGACCTAGATGTAGTCTGTAAGGAGATAGGTCAAGCAAGTGTTTCATCTTCTATTATTATGAAACTTAAAAATACGATGTCGGATCGGCATGCAGCTGAAAAGCTTTTTTCCCGTGTTCTTAGTGATTACAGAGCCAGTATTCTTCCTGATAATTATTGTTGCTGGGTGGAAAGAAATTTTTCCAGCAGAGCAAGAACAGTTATCTCGCATGAACAACTTTTTTTGTGGACAACATTTTCTTGTCGGGTTGGCTGAAGCAGCTGAAGAGACTATGAAGGCGTGGGAATCGACAATTGGAGAAGAAGTGGACAGTTTTGGATCTAGGTGTTCCCGTACGCAAAACCTCATTAGAACTGCTTGTAAATCTTTTCATCATAGAGGATCTGAGCAAGCTGGCTGCTCAACCCATTTTCGGACGTACTTGAGACACAAAGGAGTAACAAAAGTGCCACTAGCATCATTCATTGGAAATCGACTTAATATTTTGTTTTATGATGCTGCAGGAGTTTTTTATTTGAGGTCGTACATGCTCGATTATCTGATGAATCACAATGGACATCTTAATCGTCTACTGCAGTCTGTTCTTAAGGACCTAAAATCGCCAATTCTTGTTGCAGGCTGCAAGGCTTTAGGCATTGTTGATAAACTTGTCACAGGCCCTTTCTGGAGATACTTGCAAACATCATCTTAAAGTTCAGTTTTGTCATCTTAAAGTTCAGTTTTGTTCAGAATTAGATCAATGTATAGAATTACTGGATAAGAGGAAAAGTGTGAGCATGAAAGGTACTGATACATGGCTTACATTGGCATTGCAAGAAACACACCATCCTTATCCAGCGAGCTATCAACAGACTTGAAGAGGACAAGACACAAGTATGCAAATACATGTACTGTTCAACCACAACACATTATCTGTATCCATGGTGATTATGTAACAGACTCTCTGACTATTATCATACACAGCCTGACTCACTTATTGTAATGCAAAATGAAGATATTCCTGAGTTGACCACATCTTTCCTCATTAACTTGAGATCAGACAGTTGATCAAGGGCCAACTTTGCTGGAAAGCTAGCAAAATCGCTGTTTAGTGAGGAAGAGAGAAAAACCTCCAACGTGAAAGGTTATTGGGCAAAAAGAAATTAGACCCTAAAAGAATGCTAAAGATCAAAGAGAAAGATTTTCAAATTTGGCCTTGTGAGACTGGTGAGACGCAGCTATCTTCATGGAGCCAATGCTGTAATGCTATTGATGAAGCAGGAAGGCAACTCAACAGGAGTATACTCCGACAGGGGAGGAGTACGAGCATGTGAGCAGGCAGATAGTAAAAAATGGTCTTTTCTTAATACTTCAACCAGTCATGTAAGTGTAACTGCATCATTGTCCATTGCTTTAAAACTATAATATGTGCCAAAAAATGCAGGGGTACTTTGTAGAAACTCTAAAGGGGAGAATGGCATATCTAAGGAAGCCTGATGGTCAGAAACGAGGAAAAGGGAAAGGTACACCATCACCAGTTGCAGTTCAATGGAAGCCTCTAATGCCATTGTGCCAAAGCTTATCTCCTGTGGCATTGGTATGTGAAGACAAAGCCTCCCACGAGCAGCATTTAAAAGCCTTGAAGAAAGAATACAAATTTCTTCATCCCAACAAGCAGGTTTACTCAGTCACCATTTTTTTATTGTGGCAACTACATGCATTAGTGCACACCAGTATAGTGTATATACAGCATATTAGTATGCATACAGCCAGTATTCCTGGTACGCATGTTTATCATGCATTATTGTATGTATAGGCAAGGCAACTAAGGAGCTCATGAAGCGAACTTTTGGTTTCAGACGCCAAGATATTCTCCACTTTATGATGCATAACAATTGAGGGAACGAGCAGAACTGATAGCTAGACCTGGAGAGTGGGGAGAGGGAGTCAATGTCACAGCATTTGCTTCCATCATTCAAAAGAAAAGCTGACGTCGTAACTGCACCAAGTCTAGGTGAAGTCAGCACAGTTACGTTTCACCCCTTAGACAATTATGGCAGGAAGATCCAATATATGCCCAAGAAGCCCACAAAGTGGGGCTTCAAAGCCTTTATACTAGCTGACAGCAGAACAGGATACACATATATACGGCGGCTGTATACAGGTAAATAAAACCAATTATTATCTTAGACAAGTGTACACATAATTATACACAATGACTATAAATGTACTTACAGATGAGCAATCACACGTACACACACACACACACACACAGAGAAAATGAGTTATGCCACCATGATACTTACAGTATAATTTGCATGTTTTAGGAAAAGATGACACCCTCCAAGTAGCTACTTATGGATTAACCTATGCTGTTGTGATAGATCTGCTAAAGGTATTTGAGTACAAGGATCACAATGTCTACATGGACAATTATTACTCAAGTCCTCACCTCTTCAAAGATCTCAAAATTTGGCATTGGCGCATGTGGAACAGTCAGAGTAGACAGGAAGGGACTCCCAGACATATTCACATCCACATTGCGAAAAAGTGAAGTGAGAACCAGAAGATTGAATGGAGGAGTTCTTGCCCTACAGTGGCAAGACAAAAGGCAATGCTGTCAACCACCCACGGCGCTGGCATGTCAACAATCCAAAGACGGTCACGACAAGCACAAGGTGGCATAGAGCAAATTCAAAAGCCAACAATGGTTGTTGAATATAACAAAAACATGGGTGGAGTTGACCAGGCTGACCAGATGCTATCGTATTACGGGTTCTCTCACCATACTGTGAAGTGGTGGTGACGGATTCATGTAGAGCGCTTTATCGGTTTGTTAAAATAAATTTCTTATAATAATCAGCGGCATAAATTATGGCGCGTCGTTTGTATAACAAATATTACAGACGTCATAAGACCAATTTGACTCCGTGGCTGACCCCACGCATGTCCACTGCATATGTGTGCTGCAACGTAATTCCAACCACGTGGATTGTCTATTGTTCAACAAGCCAGTGATACACTGTAATCAACTAGCTATGCACCTGCGAAGCTGCGATTTTTACGTATTGTACGATGTTAGATCTTGCTGTAGGCGAAGTTTATATTGAGCATCAAATCACTCCCTTTAATGCAGAGCAACTGCGAATCTGCTCCGATACTATTATTACTACTACTAACCAAGGTTGACTTGAAATATTTGTGGAGTGAATGTTATGCTTTTATGCAATGGTCTAAAAACTGCTAGCAAGAAGAGGAAAGACGATGGTGATCCGGAAGGGATTGTGGATTGTGAATAGAGAATGAACAATGAAAACTTTTGTCATAGATATTAATAGGTAAGGAAAAAATTAAATGATAAACCAAAGTTTAGATGTTTCAGTCAGCTGGGTCAGCACAGCACAGTTTCTCGCCGGTTGTCTAGTGTCACCTCGGCAATTTCTGCCACCTCATCACACATCCCCACATAAACGATGCTGATAGTATATTTGCAACACCACCTAGGAAGGATATGTGGATATCTGGCTTTCCTGCAATGCAAAGGCCTTTAGATGTGTTAGAAATTTTTAAAAAGATTTGAGGACAGGTTGGAGATACAGTGAGTGCTTGTTTTGCAGTGACTACATACGCATGGACCTCAAGGCTAGAGAGGTTTGCATATATGCAAGCATTTTGGCTATAACTATATGCATTTGTAATCAACTTTGCGATCAGCATGCAATGTGGACTCTGAAAGTATTTTTACAACTGGGCATTCAAGAGAAGGAATCAGTGTGTACGATAGATGACCTCTAAAGCTAGATGACATGGTAAAGCATGCATATGAATTGCCTGATGTATAATACAGTTGAATGGCATACTCTGACCATGCATGCAATCCATCCTGTGACGCATCTATTGTTATCCAGTGCAACTCGAAACCCTGTCTACTTATTGGACCATTTTTGGTAGCAATAATTGCTTTTCGCTAAGCATCGCAAGACAGGTACAGTAGCTGATCAACCACAAGCAACTCGCCCCACAAAGCTTTCTCAAGAGCAGTACACCTTCATCGACGAGGAGATGATGAAGGACGACGAACTTACAGCCAGGAACTATAGTATCTATTAGTACTGTGAAGCGAGCGAGGAGGCATCTCGGCCGGGTAGCGACTCGCCCTAACTACAGCCAGCTCGTGAGAGATGCTAATAAAGAAAAACGACTTACTTGGTTACACTTGCTAATGAAGTAATAGGTGATTGTTGTAGTAAGAAAAGAATTGGACTTGCATTTCCAGACTTTTCCCATTGACGCTAATATAAAATCACCATTTTGTTGTGATGTCACAGTTAATTTGTGTTTTGTATGGCGTGAGATAGCAGCATGCTTAATTTATTGTAAGGGATTTCCCCTTACAAGTGCATGGTCGGCTGCTATGATGACTAATCGAGTACGTGGGCTTAAAGCTTTCTTAGCAGATTCAACTAACATTCCTCCTACTTCACCGTCAAAAAGATTTTGCGCAGAAAAGGCTAAGAATGTGATTTGTGATGAGCTGAAGATAAAAGCAAATAGAGGTTAAGTATATAGACAGGCTAGCATTAATGAATATACCTCAGAGATCGACATCACTCTCAAGCAATTCATTGACAAGAGGCCTGATGAGGTTCTAAAGAGCAGTTCTGTAAACAGAGTTTCTGGTAATTTTAAACGAGAACTAGTTTACATTGGAGGTTCAACCGAGATATGACAGAGATGAGTGCTGACCCGCACAGCTCGGCAGTGGCTGACCAGGAGCCCCAAATCCCACGGTTGGTGGAGGGGTTAAAGTCTAGCAGCCACTGGCCGAGTAGTGCTATTCATACCAAGGTTCACACCGAGACAACGCAGCTACCTACAGAGGGGAAAGTCTACCCTCCCAACTCGAGGAGACTAACCGTTAAGCACCTAAAGCTGTTGGCAGAAGCTCTAGAGTTGCCGACATCATCTTCAGGAGACGGTCAATGGAACGAATGGATGCCAGATGAATTATTGCTGCAGTTAGCTGGCCACCTGCGAAGAAGAGTTTTACAAGAATGGAACCTGATGAGTCGAACTGAGAAGAGTTAGGCAGTCCAGGGGCTACAGAGCAGGCTGGACCCAGGTGCACGAGCGTTTGCTGCACAAGACTTTCATCACATAAGCCAAGCTAGCATATGGCAGAGACCCAATGCCTGCTGAGACACGCTCTACGCTGTTGTACTGCCAACTGCAGGAGGGGCTAAGCTACTCTCTGATGAAAAGCCCTGCAGTCTCTGGAGCCCGAAACTATGTCGAGCTAACGTTGGCAGCAAAGAATGAGGAGAAGAGGCAAGCGAGCTGTTTCGACACCAGCGTTATCAACAAGCTGTTACACCTAGAGTAGGGAATACAAACCTTGTGACTTACACTCGCACTCCTCAGTACGTCAAGCCTGATCCATCAAGAGTAGAGCAACCACCAGACCGTGGAGGGCAGTCACCTTCGGTTAAGGAGCCTTGACGGTGCTACAAATGCAATGGTATCGGTCACCTAGCCCGCAACTGTAAAGTTAAGAAAACAGAGAGTGGTGGACAACGGCCACAACAAACCAGGAACAAGAAGGTTCACTTCAAAGATGAAGATGAGCAAAAGCAAAATGAGCACATAGATCTATCACCTTTATCATTTCTTCTTCCTCAGATTCAGAAGAAGGAACTGTTAAGATCGTTCACCTCCAAGATGTTGGCAGTGCTTCTCGTTGTGCTAAAGTGTGTGTACAGGGAGTGTCCATGTATGGCTTAATCGACTCTGGAGCAGACATTACCATCATTGGCAGTACTATGTTTATGAAGGTTGCTGCCACTGCTCGACTATGCAAGAAAAACTTCAAACCAGTAGATAAAGTCGCCTACTGAAGAAAATTATATTTCTGTAGTGACACAGATCCTGGCTGGCAGATTGCATTAAACGTCTGCAGGAGAGGGCAAACCTTCCTAATCCACGAACAGATGAGGAATGGTTTGAATTTGTTCGAACCTCAATTGACGTCAGCAGGACACATATTCTAGAAGACACCTTTCAAGCCATCCAGAAACCTCGTTTTGACTACAACAAGCTCTTAACCCTCTTACCGCAATGCGCATATATATATACGCGCAGCTGCTATGGTAGCATACAACGCTTGCACACAGCATTCACAATACTATTTTGCGGTGTGACCTTGTAGCAGTTTTCTTTGAACATACCTGTGGTTTTCTTCTTGAACAGTCATGCAAGTCAGTGCAAACAAACACCCATGCAACTAGTTTACATAACACTATTGTATACTGTGCATGCACAGTTTCATGGCTACCCAACAACGACTATCTGTTGATGAAGTACTGCTTAGGCTAGATGAAGACTATGATGAGAGTGATGATGATCTTCAGTGCGGTCACATTGTACATTCTCCGTGTTGAGTTGAATAAACTGGCTTCGTTACGCTGCTCTCCATCGCAAATGGTCTCTATAGTAGGGGCAAAGATGTTCAATTGTAAAACAGGTCCACCATAGGAAGAAATAGGAAGAAACCATAGGATAATTACTTCACCAGAGTCCACTTGTTCCAATACATACTGAACAAACACGCATACGCATGTGGAACACTAAGGCATGACTGGAAGTAGCATACGAAAGCTGTTGCAAGACAGGGACTTAGTATTCGTGGAGATTTCACCTTCGGTCAAGATGTCATGACAGTTTGGCAGGATAACATGAGTCAGTTGAAGTCACAAAATCATACAGCAGGCATGATGGAGGAATTGAACCAGAATACATCTGCAAAGGCATCAGCAGAGAACTTCTAGGAGAGCTCAGTGAAGGATTCTACAACACTCATGTTCTCGTGAGCGAGGAGCAAGCCCAATCTATTAGTAATTAGTAACTATTAACCATGGTAACCATTAACCATGGTTACCATTATGTGTCTCATATTACTTCTGTACAATACTTGTCTACACTGTATGTACTATAGCCATATCTCGTATTACTGCCCTAACCCTTCCTTGTGCAACTATTTGTATTGCTACCCTCTCCCTTGTGTAACTATATCCTCTTCTTTGAGGATATAGTTACACAAGAGAGACTGGCCACTTCTTTGATACTACCTGTGTGTATGGATACTGTCTTTGATGCTGCCTGGGTGTATGGAAACTGTCTTTGATGCTGCCTGTGTGTGTGGATACTGTCTTTGATACTGCTTGTGTGTCAGATGGGATGGTAGTTGTGGTAGAGGGCATTGTATGGCCTACGCGTGACAATGTTCATAATCAGAAAGTTTTAGTTTTAGATCACTATGTGGTTGTAGCCTTGCTAGTTTACTGCTTCATTTGCTTGACAAAACCTATTTTTGTTACCACCGATAGTGGTGCCAACATAATAGCTGCATTCAAGTCACTCAAGCTTCTGCGAATAAGCTGCTTTGGTCATAACCTGGATCTTGCCATCAAAGAGAGTCCATCCAGTTCTCACAAAGTGATTGTGATGCGTGCACATGCGCAATCTCGCCTGTGCACGCCCACGCCTACACACACTGCGAAGTGTGTAGTAGCAGTGTTTGTGTCTACATCACTACCAAAAGCCATCCAGCCATCCAATTCACGCGATAACTACGCACTAACTACGCTAATCCTAATCCTTATCCTTAGGATAAGGATCCGAATCCTTAGGACACATGTTTGAGGAACCTCACTGGTTTACTACTGTAACACTGTTCTATTGTCAATCACAGTTCTAGTCATCTATAACTTTTTCTTTGTTACTACTAAAAAGGCACTACACACACTAATAACACATGACAATGAATGTGTAAAGAGGAAAAGAAATGAGGTAAAATAAGGCAAGTCCAATGATAACACTGCGAAAGCTAGATGAGAGGGCTAGATGTAAATAACGTTCCTCAAAATGTTCCTGCTGAGTTTTTAGAAGATATGATGGTTGACTACTACAGGGCTCATGTGCTGGTATCGTCAGAGAAGCGTCTTGAGAAAGAGGAAATAACAAAATCACAAGCTGCAGACGAGATTCTAGAACAAGAGGAATAGAGGAGATACAGAAGCCATCACTAATAGTGGAGTACAATAAGTACATGGGTGGTGTTGACCAAGCAGACCAAATGCTATCCTACTATGGGTTTTCTCACGGCACAATCAAATGGTGGCGATGGGCATGCTTCCAGGTCTTCAACCTATCGATAGTGAATGCCTCATAGGTAGCAACATGTTTGCGTCAACAGCATCATATTTTGCATTGCATTTCTGCTTGAATAAAATAATTATTTTGAACTTAAATCTGAGTAATATCCATTATTATGCTTCAGTTTATGTTTTTCCTGACTGCAATACATTAAAGATCAACTGGGATTATAAATATTCTAGTTACAGCAGTTTGTTGCACCTTGCCAAAATCACTCTTTTAATTCAAACCTAGCTAGTGTGTGCCGTTAGGGAGCACAGCACGTGTTAGGGGAGTGTGACTAGAGCTGCAGGGCTATATAAAGCACTGATTCCGGCTTGCAATTGCAATCACGCGTCCTAGCTCCTACCTGTCGCAACAGCCGCTCGGTGAGATCTGCAACTACTCGTCAAAACCGCTCACTGAGCTCAGCTCACTTTAAGAATGACTTCGAGAGCAGCCGTGTTGGCAGCATCAACAGATGATCTCCCTGATGATATTAACACCTTATTGCTGGATAAAGTGAGTCCAGATAGTATGATCAATTTGAAAACCAACAAAATCTCCGGGTAAGTGTTTCTACAATTTGACTCATCTGAGTTAAAAGAATTGTTCCCTATTCTTGGAGAGAGAAAAACAATTCAAGATTTGGTCAGTAAAATCAAGACGCCAATTCAGATACAGCCACAGCAGGCAAGACTGAACACCGTCATGGTAATTTTTAATGTATTTGTGTGCATATGCAGATTCAAAACGATAGCGTCGGTGCTAGCACTAGCACTGTGGGGTGGCTGTCAACATTTTGAATACCGGATAGATTTGGTATAAAAACAAAGCAGGCACTGGAAGATTCTGAAAGGTATACGAACAGAAATCATCAATTCACTGTCTATAGGAATGCTACAGCACACGATAAAACCGACTTCTGTCTCTGTCAGGTGTTCACACCATTTCTCTGGTAAGTAAACACTATTCTAGAGACTATAACAGTATGATAAGAGTGCATTTGAAAATTGTGCCGCCACTACCACCACCGCCAAGAACTAGGCCTCCTCGTGGTCGAAGTCATCATGGTCTAGGTAGAGCTTGGCAAGGCCGACGTGGTGGCATGCCTAGAGGAGGTGGCACCGGTGGCACTACAACCTGCGACACAACAAGTGAGACTGCCGCCACTGCAGAAGCTAAAGATTTACCACGGTGGTGGGGTAACCGTCGCCGCTGCCGCCGTCGTCGTTGGTATGCCCAGGGAGGTCGAGGCTGGGCAATTGTGAGTGATTTTGTATTATACACTGTACAATAATAATTATTGTGAACGAGATTAATTTTTATACAGGGTGGAGTGTCTAAGATAATTAACAACTACTGTCATAATAAATTATTATAAATAGTTAAATTATAATAATCATAATAATGGATTGAAGAAAGCAGCAAAAAAAGGATTGACAAACCGATGAGACAGTCACATATACCAGGCTGGCAATCTCACTGTCAGTTACATTTTTGACGATGGCAATGCTCATACTGGATTCAAATTTCCAAGATATAGTATGATGAAATGGATTCCAAGTTTAAACTTGATGAGAAGTGCATGTGTGTTTGTGTGTGTCTGTGAGAGAGTGAAAGTGTGTGAGAGAGAGAGAGTAGCTAGTATGTGTGTGTCTATGTATGTGTGTGAAAAAGAGAGTTAGCAAAATGTTATATATATGTGTACCTCGGCACAGCTAGGTCAGACAGCCTAGGGCTGCCTACCAGCCTCAAAAATAAAATAACTACAATTGTGCTACTGTAGGTAGAGGTGTGTCACAGGTGAACTGTTTGCATATCAAGATCGCAAACAAATTAGATTCAAGACCAATGCATTTCCATCCAATGCGCATCGCTCAAAACCGGATTCAAGTGTGAACACGGTGAATGCACATTCAATGCGCATTGAATCGTGTACATATTATCATTTCATGTGCCCATGCTCCTCACTATAAATTAGTAGGCCATCACGAGCAACTCCAGGTCACTAGGTCGTAGGTTCGTATATTTTCGTATAAGTACACGTGTCTTCTACGTTTGACTTACCATGCTAGACGCGTGTTTTCAAACTTGTTTCAGAGAGAGAAAGAGGAGATTGTTCAGAGATTGAAATGTCTGGATCGTCTCATCACTTCCGCGGAATCAGCCACTACGCCGATAAACTCATGGACCTTGCTATAGGCTATACTGATACCTTCCGATGCACCGGCCAAAAGCAATTGAACAAGGAAGTTCTGGCAGTGATAGCGTCAATCAAGAAGTGCCAGAAAGCTGGCATGAGGGGATCGTTCTTCACAACGGAAGGGTTGGAAAGAAAGAACGACCTTGCTCGTGCGGCTGGCACACGAAAGCTGCCAAGAGGAAGCAATGAAGTAGTGCTAAGTGAAGTAGTAGTTCACGCCATTGCAGTAGGAATATGTGATTGAGAGAACTACAATTACTTTACTAAAAACTGGTTGTAATCAGAATCATTATTGTTATTGTTACAAACTTATAATGTGTCTGCTTCAGGTGTCTTGATCAATCCTGGCAATCAGGGTCAGCCACAACTGCGTGGGTGAGTGATTCGTAACAATGATAACCGGTATCTAGTACGTATTAAAACTTATGCATTATGTTTAAATGTAAATTTTTATCAGGTTAATGTACTTATTTTTTAGAGTTGGAGCTGGAAGACCGACCATACTCACTCCTAATGAAGAGAAAGAGATAGTAACATCATGCCAAGTGTTGCAAGAACTCGGATTTGGTATGACACGAGATCGTCAGTGGCATAGTGGCTGATTATCTCAAAGAAACTGGGAGAGCTTCAAGCATGGTGTACCAGAACCAGATTGGTGGTCAGGCTTTATGAGACGGTTGCCAAATCTAGAGAGGAAGCCACAATACGTATATTTAATAGTGTGAGTGCGTTAAAACGGTGGCAGGGACAACATATCAACATTGGTCGAACGATTATCGGGTACGCCTCCTAAGCACCTCGTGTCTGTATAGACGATCATGGGCGAGTCGAGCCTACTGTACGGATTTCAACGACTGCATTATGGAAAATAAGACCAAGCGAACAAGCGAAAAAAATTAAACTCGATTTTGAGTTGGTCGACCCCAGGTCTAATAGAACAAGGTATGAAAATTCGTTTGGTATATTCAAAATTGAAATCCAAAGAAAAAAGTAGGTTCCACTTTTGAAGTGAAGTTGGGTAAGAAGCAAGCCTTACCGGGTCAAAATGTATTGCTGCAGCTGCTTTACCGTGTTGTTGTACTTCATTTCAAATTCATCAATGCAAGCTATGGCTACTGCTAGTGACTGTCCAGGAGCCCGTAAGCCCTCGGTTGGCGAAGGGATAGAGTCCAGCAGTCACTCGCGACCGCCGCTCACTGTCTCTGTTGCGAGCATTGATGACAAGCGCGCTGCTGGTTCTCTGCACTTAGAAGAACGTCCTATTTACTCTCTCCGAGTACCTAATCGTCTCTTGTTGGACTGGCATGCATTGAACCAGCAAGGAACCTGCTACTTAGAGCTTCTCAACGAAGCCATTGACGACGGCGTCATTACTGTGGACGTCCACTGCGAGCGATTCGAGCGGAGAATAGCCCACCAAGCTAGCTCTATCAAGAAGTCAGTTTCGCTGAGGCTTCGAGGTAGAGCACGTATGAAGCAGCTTGAAAAGACGTCGTCATTCGAGGTGCGGAAGGGAGAAACCGTGTCAGCGCCCCAGGAGCTACAAGAACTGGAGGAGACTATGGATGAAGCCGAGGAATGGAGAAGCAGATGTCGTGATGCTGAAGATAAAAATCTGTCCTTGACAGAGCACCTTTGTCGCCACGCGGCATCGAGATCAAGATCTCGATCTCCCCCGCAATCTGATGCACCATCACCAAGACTCGGTAGCGAGTTTGTGAAAAGCTTCAAGGGCCATTAGCTAATCACTTATCAACAACATTTGGTGTTAGCCACAAGGCATTGCTAGAATCTGTAACAGAATTTTCAGTTAAAACAGGTCTACCTCATGATGTAATGCATGACTTGTACATGTACATAAGCCAAATAATTATTAGGAAAACCGTATACCTTTTGTTATTACGTCAGTGTACTGATGCATTTGTGAGGGTCATCAAAACTGCTTCCTATAGCGTACAGCATGAAAACAAAAAGTGTAGCTTGTTCATGTACATGCTGTAATGGCAGAGAAGAGCATTTAGATTACCACATTGTGTTTACAAGCTAACATTTCTTTTTTCTCAGTCTAGGAAAGTAATGGCGCTTGTGTCTCAGGCTGTACAAGCTGCTTCATCAACGGAGATGTAAAAATGCTTATTTTTGAATTGCTGTCACTCACATATGGGTGGTTGTGCTCAAATCATCACAGTGCCATCATAAAGTAAATATAAATTGTGGTACCACTGTTCATCTTTTGTTACTGTTACAGGAAAATGCCAGGCACGATCCACGATTCTTCTGCTTTAGCCACTAGAAGTATGTGGAAAGCAGATGGGATAGTGCAATTATCTGACGAAATAGAGCTGACGGTAATTATATTATACAAGTCACATCAATTATTACAACAAGGATATCTGTAGGGTCTGCCTGATGCTGGATGGGATGGGATAATGCTGGATGCTGGATAATGCTGGATTGGATGCTGGATAATGCTGGATGGGATGCTGGATAATGCTGGATGGGATGCTGGATAAAAGAGCTGCAAGAAATGAAGTGGAGGTAAAAATAGTGTCTCAATGAATAGATTAAATCAAAATGGAACACGTACTGATACTGGACAATAAGACAGCCTCGAACCCAGGCCTACATTTCATTTAAGACCTGGTACAGACTGTCTGCGCATGCGTTAATTATTGCAATGCGCGCGAAACATCCAGAACCGGCGTGACGAATGTGTGTGGGCTGGGTCTACCGTATGACGTAAACATAACTATTTTAACGCGCGTACTTTCAAATAATTATTATCAGAACTCGTGAATAACGATGGAGCCCACGTAAAGTAGGGTATGCCGGCTCTGCACAGCTGCAGTCCCAGATGTGAAAACCATCAGCTTGTTTACATTCACTGGCTTGAACAGGCGGTGGCCCCAGCGTATACACTCATTACTGGACGTGGAAGACAGCGCCAGTGATGGTCTCTCTCCATATATGTGTTGCCCATGCCGTACCAAAATACAGCAGCTGGAAAGAGCTATTTTAGAATTGGAAGAGTTTAAGGAGTTGGTAAAGCGTTCAAGTTCGAGAGAAAAATCCAATGCCAGTCAAGAGGTCAAAATCTACTAGTAGCAATGTTGGAGTCTCACCAGATACTATGAGGTTGCGGCCGAAATCTAAGCTCCCTCGTAAGAGGTTGTATTTTGAAGTAAGTATTGAGCTACTAGATAATTGTCAGATCAAATTTAAACATTCTTGCAGACTTGCCCCAGGGTAATAATGGGACAACAGATGTTTCAACCGTGACACTAAACACAGAGCGAAACAACAACGAAGCGAAGAAGACAGAGAATGATAAATGTACGTAATATGTATATAGTTAATTTTATGGTCAAATTAAATTGTGCATCTTTCTATTTTTCTTATAGAAAGCATTGGCAAGAAAGAAAGCCATGCAAGCATCTTCTTCAATGGCACCAGAAATGAAAGTTCAATTGGAGCCTGTGCTAATAACTACATGTCCTCAGATGAGACAGCTTCAGATGCCTCTTCCAACTCTGGTGATGAAGGCATTTGCACTCAGCAAGGAAAAAAACTTCGCAAGCACCCAGCGATGTGGAGGAGTGCTGAGTTAGAAGAGTACATCCAGAGCCTTGACAGAAAAATCGCTAGAAGGAGGACTGAGCGGGGAAAGGTGATGGTTTTGAACACGAGCATTGGATGTAATTCTTTGCGCTCAGCTCCAATTGATTGCCCAGAGTGGGCAAAAACTGTTTTCACTGACTGACTATAGCACATAATTATTGTAGTACATACTGATTTGTACACTTGTAATAATTATGTTTCAGTTTACTTTTGAATTCAAATTGACATGACAAACGCCATGGTGCATGCATGCATCAACATTGGGACAGTGCGGCTGGCATGAAATATCAGTTCAGTATCATTTCATATGCATGAATCCATTATTATGAAATGTACTTTGACATAATTACAAATGATTAATAATATTACATGGTTATTATCTCGGGTTCTAACACTCCCCCCGTTGACCGTAAGGGTCAACAGTAGATTAGTCTGAGTCATTGTCATTGATTCTTTGAGCTAGCATCCTGTCGTCTGGCGGGTCGTCTGGAGGGAGCAGGCTCATCATCAGTTGAATGGTAGTCTACCTGGGTATCGGGATTTTCAACGGAGATCTCAAGAGGGTAAAGCAGTTGAATTGGTCGGTGAAGTGTCTGCGCTTGACGACCCTTGTGAGCGACTCGCACGACGGCTCCTCTACAATTATCATCCTTTCCTTTCAACACTTGTAGGATCTGTCCGAGCTTCCAAAAACGAATCATGTTCATCGTTGTCTCAAGGTATAACAATAATAGACCAAAATACATCAAATAATGAGTTAACTTTACAGGCTAAAAACATTGACATGCTGTGTGACGCTGTGGTGATAAAGGCAACTGAACTTAACATCACTAGTCAGGATTTGTTAGAGAGAACAAGAAATACAAAACAAAAATTTAAGCAAGCATTGCTAAATACCGTGACATTCATGACAGCTCTGGCCACCTTGAACCACCAGTCATACAACAGTGATGACTGGCTGTCACCTCACGGTTTAGAGAGAGAGCTGTATAGCTGGCGCATGAAGTGGCAACGACATCTGGCAGAGCATGGCGAGAATTCGCTTCCACGAACACTTGAGAAAACTCTCAAGCAGATCAGTTCAATGAACCCCAATATTTCTGCCATGGTACGCCTGGTCGCCACTCTTCCTGCCACTACCTGCTCGGCAGAGAGGTCATTCAGCAGCCTGAAGAGAATAAAACACCATTCAGAGCTACTATGGCAACCAGGTTGTCCGGACTGTCAGGTATATTGTCCATTGAGACATGCCTTTCAATGTCGAAGCAGCCGTGGATGAATTCGCTATGTGCCATCCAAGATGGAAGATACCCTGAGCGAATCTCAAGATTAACGTTAAGATTTTGCGCGCACACTTATCTCTCCCCATTTTTGGACACGAGGCTGTACACAACCTTTAAACTATGTGGAACACACTCTAAAGCATGACTTGCAGAGATTGACAGCCGAGTGTTAAGCCACAAGTTGAGAACCTCAAATTGTGTAAAATAGCTATTAGACTACAGTACACAAGACACATACAGTTGTGACTACAGTTTATTATTAGCAATGTCAGGATTTGACGATAATCGTTCCTTTCTACTGTCAGCACTAGTGGTGTGCGTGCATCTTATGGATGACGATCCTTCGCTGCTGCCATCACCGATTGATCATACAAATAGATCTATGACTTTGAAAAACTTAGACATCGAGTCGACAAATTCTGTGGGCAACACTATTCTTGGGGAAATCAAGAGTATGCTCATGATACTGCAGTCAAAGGTTTTGGAAAACGAAAAGCTATTCTTGTTACGTCACCAAGATTATTTTATTTAGACAGAAACGCAGAGAAAGAGAATCAGCTGTATTGAAGAATAAGAAATTAATTGAAGAGCAGAGGACAAAGTGGCTGAAAACTGAGATGATGTCATTAGAGGAAAGTGAAGTAGATGAGAGTGGAGATAGATCCTTCCCAAGCTGGCGCTCAAGCGAAGTCAATCGAATGTTTTGTAAGATAGAGACATACAGCATGGCTGGTAATTCACCAGCCAGCAGACGACAACTTAAGAAAAAGAGCAGAGAGGAAGACAGTTCAAGTCAGCTGTCATCTGAGATCAGCTAGGCAGGTGTCCCAGACTTTGCTATTGACAATTAATTACATCATTGACTGCACACATTCGGTTGATAAAATGTGTACAGCTATAATAGCTGTAGTCAATAGCAACCAATCAGACATTCACTGCACTTGAGCAATTCTGGTGACAACAGAAGAATTTTAAGTCTACGGTAGAGAGATTTCTTTGGAGATGAGGGCTAACCTATTGATGCATGATGACAGTTAGTTTATGGAAGATCATCATTGAAAATATTGAATACAGTGTCAACAAGTAATTATTATTGCACCAAACACACGTTAAATTTGGTGCAAAAAGATCCACATGTAGAGACGCCCTTGATCGGACCAGTGATGTTTAGGGTACTCACGGCATTATTACCTATCTCTAGTCGAAGCACGTTCTTTCATCATGAAATCAATGCCCTTGCGACACAGCTATGATCCTGCAAACTAGAAGGGACATCTCAGATAGCTGATACTAATCTACAGCTGGGCTAGGCAGTATCCAGTTTCTGATGCCGAGGAGGATGCCCAAGTTTCTAATGCCACAGCAATACAAGAAAATAATATTATTAAAGATTTGCTGATTAATTATCACCATTCTTGGGAGGTGTATCAACGGTTAAGAGAGGTCTACAGATTGTACCATAGTAGCCTCTAAGATCAAAGGCACCGCCAGGGAAATATATCGTATGTATCCCTGCAATGGGGATTTTCCCTGTATACCCACCCGGTGGGTATACAGGGAAAATCCCCAGCGGTAAAGCCACTAATAGAGTCAGATGACTCACTCCACACAGTAAATATATTTTGTGTCGTTTGACATAGGAATTAGACAGAAAATATGCTCCCGACGTTGCATGACGTAGCATGAGGTCATGGCGGGAAAGTAGTGTATTTAAAGTGGTGGGACAGTTAATGTAGTCATTCTAGGGTGTGCATCGTCACTATTCAGACTACTATTCTATATCAAGTTTATTTCAAAGTTCAAACAGCGACTATAGTCCAGAATGTCAGAGTTCGATAGACTGATGGAGAAACTGGACTACAAGTTTGCGGAGTTCCGACAGGAGCTCCGCGAAGGCCAAGACAAAGTTGCTGCTGCGGCAGCGAGGAAGGTGCGGCAGGAGCCTAAATTTGTGTTCAAAAAGAAGTCCCATGAGGAGCAGGACAAAGTCAACGGGAAGGTGGAGGAGGCTATTTTGGAGGCTGAGACACATCTCGAAGAATCGGGCGCTAGTGGAGCGAGCATTGATGCGGCACTGGACTCGCTCAAATCAGGTAGACGCATCATTGCCGAGAGGCAGAAACTTATAAAGATCGCGGATAGGTCGGAGCTGGGGTGGGCGGTAGTAAGCGAGTACACCGCGGATGAGCTAGCCGACGACTCAGACGACGAAAAGCGAATGCTCAAGGCGGAAAAAGCAGCTGAGCGAAAGGTCGCAGCTCGGAAGAGAAAGTCCCCAGCAGGGAGAGGCAGACCAGTTAAGCGTATACCAGGTATACCAGCACAGTACCCAGCTCAGATAGCTACGACCCCGGGTCAACCGTTTCAGCTACCGAGGAGGGTCCCGATGCAGCCTGCAGCTCAGAGGCAGCCAGGCCCCTGCTTCAATTGTGGGCAGATGGGTCACCTCAAGTCCTACTGCCCAATAAGGACTCCTCCAGCAAGCAGCAAGTCATGGTATCCTCCCATTGTTAAGGTCCATGATGTTAATGTTGAGTGCTGTATGATGAGTATGGGCAGTGAGATGCCAGTAGTGAGCTATTTGGATGATACTCCCAGGGAGGGTGGGGGTGAATATGTATGCACTAGTGAAGTGCAGGTGTTATGTGAAGGTAGAGGTAAACATGTACAGAGTATAGGTGGTGGACATGTGCAAGTGATACAAGGGGAGTGTGTACATGAGCATGTAGAAAAGGTCCTTGGTAGTAAACAAGTGCCGAACAATGGAACCACAGCCGATGTGGATAAATTTGATGTTTTGAGAAACAGTGATGATGACATAGCATTCCCGGTACATGTAGCATGTGCCGCTGAGGTGACCTTTGAGGCTGGTAGTGGTAGCAGTAATAGCGGTGGTACACCTCCTGTGAAGGGTAGACTTCAGAGCCACATTTCCTTCTGGAAGGAAAAGCTTGGTGCCCCACAGTCAGTTTTATCTATTATTCAGGCAGGGTATGTGTTACCGCTCAAATCCGATCCACCGATGTGGGCTCGTGAAAACCAATCTTCAGCCAGGATTAAGCATGACTTTGTTCAGGCTAGTATAAACGAGCTTTTAGGGGATGGGTGCATCAGACGGGTAGAAAGCAAACCTCATATTTGTAGCCCTCTATCTGTAGTAGAGAGTAACTCGGGTAAACTGAGGTTGGTAGTCAACCTTCGATATTTGAACAGATACCTGTGGAAACAGAAGTTCAAATACGAAGATCTTCGGACAGCCATGTTGCTATTCGAGAAGGACGACTACATGTTTTCATTCGACCTGAAATCGGGCTATCACCACGTAGACATAGCCAGTGCCCACCAGAAGTTCCTTGGCATTGAGTGGGGAGGAGCCTATTTTGTGTTTACCGTGTTGCCGTTCGGTTTGTCCACAGCTTGTTATGTTTTTACTAAATTGTTGCGCCCTTTGGTACGCTATTGGCGTGCGAGTGGCATTAGAATCGTTGTATATTTGGACGATGGCTTAGCAGTCGCATCGGGCGAGCAGGAGGCAGCCACTGCCAGTAGTTTAGTTCGTGAAACGTTATGCAATGCGGGGTTTATCACGCATCCTATTAAATCACAATGGGCGCCGGTGCAGAGGTTGACATGGTTAGGTTTTATTATTGATATGTCTTTGGGGCATTTAGAAGTCCCTAAAGAGAAGATAACCTCTTTACAATGCCAGATTCGACAATTGTTGAGTATGAGTGTGGTTCCGGCAAGGTTGTTAGCTTGTGTAGTAGGGAAGATAATAGCTATGGGACTGGCGATTGGTCCCTTAACCCGCTACATGACGCGCAGCTTATACGCGCTGATGGAGTCGAGGTGTAGTTGGTGTGAGCGTTTGGCGCTGTCTGCGGAAGCAAAGCACGAGCTAGCTTTTTGGGAAGCGAGAATTTCGGAGTACAATGCTCAACCGTTCTGGAGGGTTCCTTCCGCAGTTAGAGTGGTGTACTCCGATGCTAGCGATACTGGTTTCGGCGGTTATATGGTAGAACACGGTCCGTGTACAGCTTATGGACAGTGGTCGCCAGAGGAAGCGACTCAGAGTTCTACATGGCGGGAGCTGACTGCTGTGTATCGAGTTCTGCACTCAATGACGGTAAAACTGCGTAATTCACGCGTAAGATGGTTTACAGACAATCAGAATGTGGTGCGTATACTGCAGGTTGGCAGTAAGCGACAGCATCTCCAGAAGGTAGCCGTAGATGTTTTTGCGCTTACACTGGGCAACCACATTCACTTAGAGCCTGAGTGGATCCCGCGAGAGCGCAATCAACAAGCCGACGATCTGAGTCGTATCATCGATTATGATGATTGGAAGTTAAACCCGTCAGTTTTTTGTGAGGTACAGCTGTGGTGGGGTCCTCATACGATTGACAGATTCGCTAGTCGTGATAACGCCCAGCTACCTCGATTTAATAGCAGGCACTGGAGCCCGGGTACTGAAGCAATAGACACATTTACAGCCCAATGGGGTGGGGAAAACAATTGGTGGTGCCCACCAATATCGCTCATCACGAGAGTGATACGGCACGCTCAGACGTGTAGAGCTGCAGGCACGCTCATAGTCCCGTGCTGGCCTTCCGCGCCATATTGGCCTATGCTGTGCCCTAGAGACGGTGTGTTTGCTGATTTTGTAATCGAGGTGTGGGAACTTCCCAGGATTCGGCACTTATTTTTGCCTGGACTGTCAGGCGCGGCGTTGTTTAATGGAGAGGTGCCAAACACTCCGGTGCTTGCCCTTAGATGTCAATTTTGATAGAGATAGTATGTATAGTCACACCTTGGTTGGGTGTGAAGAGGGTATGTAGGCCAACGTGACCACCCCGCTACGTCTGAAACCTGATTGATGGCTAGCAGATGCCTGCTATATGGGGTGTGTGACATGTGTTTTATATAGCCATCAGATGGCGTATGTTAATACCCTCAGAGGGTGATCATGATGAAAGTAACACTTGAACATATAATTATATCACCTATTGAGTTTTACTGTGCTGGCATGTTTAATTGTGTATTGCTGTTGTGTTCTATTCATCCTTTGTGCATTCATGTTTTCATGCAGTTTATGTATCACCTTTACTCAGCAGATCAAACTGTAGCCATCAGATGGCTTATGTGAATATCCTCAGAGGGTGAACAATATAGCCATCAGATGGCTCAATATAGCCATCAGATGGCTCAATATAGCCATCAGATGGCTCAATATAGCCATCAGATGGCTCAATATGGCCATCAGATGGCTTACGTGAATACCCTCAGAGGGTGGTCAATCTGTGTTCAATATAGCCATAAGATGGCTTATGTGAATACCCTCAGAGGGGATCAATCTGTGTCAATTTAGCCATTAGATGGCTTATGTGAAAATACCCTCAGGGGGTGGTCAACCGGTGTTTAATATACCCATCAGAGGGCTTACGTAACTACCCTCTGAGAGGGAATGGGTATACAGGTAGTATTAGCCATCAAAGGGCAGGTGTATCTCCCCTAGCTTGGTTGGCGATCACGACAGGTTTAAGCATTTTTGATTGCTAATACATGTAGTAGGTGGTTAGGCATGTTTAAGTGAATAACTGTGTTTCTCAGATATATTGGCAAGTGGAATATGGAAGTCGATTCAGTCAGTGGAGGATCCGGAGTTGAAGAGGCTAGCGGAGAATCTACCAGTTACGATTGTGGGTAGCAGAGCAAACACCACGGTGAAGAAATACCTCAGGGCATTCCAGCGATGGAGGAAGTGGGCTAGCAGACACAGCTCCGAGATTTCGGTATACCCGATTCAGGAGGCCCACTTCGCTCTATACTTGCAGCACCTAGCGGAGTCCTCAGAATCGAAAGCATCAGTGGAAGAGGCAGTCAATGCTATAGCCTGGATCCAACAGCTCGCGGACCATCAGCCGGTCTCGTCATCACCTTTTATCCGAGCAACACTGTCAGGTTTACAACGTCGGCTGGCTCGCCCGAAGATCAAGAAGGAGCCGGTGACGGTAGAGATGTTGAGCAGCATAGTAGACAGCTTGGGATCCTCGCCCACTCTGTCAGACATTCGTTTAGCAGCAGCCGTCCTGCTTGCCTTTGCTGCTTTTCTTCGCTACGACGAGATGGCAAAGCTGAAATGCTGCGACTTGGTGTTCACGGAGGCAACCATGTCCGTCCACATATCGTCCAGTAAGACAGACCAGCTCAGGCAGGGCGATACTGTTCTAATCGCCAGGACGGGCCATTCTACTTGCCCAGTAGCCATGATGGAGAGGTACATATCAGCGGCTAGAATTTCCCTCTCCTCGGAGCTCCGCCTGTTTAGGGGCGTTAACCGCACTAGCCAAGGAGAGCGTCTGCGTCCATCCGGAGGGCTGAGCTATACTCGCATGCGGGAGTTGTTTCTGGGAAAGCTGGACCAGCTGGGCTATAACCGAAGACAATTCGGGTTGCACAGCCTGAGGGCTGGGGGAGCTACCGCAGCGGCATCGGCGGGAATCCCAGACAGATTATTCAAGCGGCACGGCCGATGGAGATCTGAAACCGCGAAGGACGGTTACGTGAAGGATACCGAAGAAAGCCGCCTGGCTGTGTCAAAAGGGTTAAACCTCTAGGGACCCGCTCTCTTTGATTACTCTAGTGTGTTGTGATGGTTACAGTGGCATGCACAGCAGCCCTGACACGCTTTGAGTTGAAGTGCATGGGGTTGGGTGCATGTTGTGCATGCATGCTTAGTTGCTTAGTCGGGAGATATATTTTGTGTCGTTTGACATAGGAATTAGACAGAAAATATGCTCCCGACGTTGCATGACGTAGCATGAGGTCATGGCGGGAAAGTAGTGTATTTAAAGTGGTGGGACAGTTAATGTAGTCATTCTAGGGTGTGCATCGTCACTATTCAGACTCCCACCCACCCGCCCATCAGAAAAGTTATGGTCTTAATTATTGTTCTTTCAGATTGTTCTAGGACACAGGGACCAAAGACCATTGAACTATCATAGTGTATAGGATAGTGTATAGGATAGTGTAGTACAGTGGTGTGTGTGTGTTGATTTGAAGGAATGTGTTGATATTGATCCTATCCAGGTTATCCAGGAACATTGAGTGTTGAAGAATGGACTCAAACTGCTATATAGAGTAGCATTAGGTGTATGCGATGGAGCTGACAACGACAATGGGTTTTCCCAGAGTTTTTCACCAAAAAGCTTTAGGTTTTTATCTCTGGTTTTTTCCCTTGATTAGTGTTGGGCCGCACTAATCATAAATCATTTGGAGCATAGAGGTGGCCCCAGCTCAGTGTGTTGCAGTTGTTGACGGATTGTAAAGTGTTGTCGTGTTGTGATGGTTACAGTGGCATGCACAGCAGCCCTGACACGCTTTGAGTTGAAGTGCATGGGGTTGGGTGCATGTTGTGCATGCATGCTTAGTTGCTTAGTCGGGAGACAGTATTGACTGTGGGAGAAGCTTCGGTGGGGAGTGGTTCACCCATACCGAAGGTGAGGCTGGGCTAGGTATGCTCGCTTCTTATACACAGCTTTCATGCTGATACTAATGGGACCTCATAAACGATTGACCTCATTAATTATGTCAATGGTTGCTATGATACAAGTCACCTATTCCATGCCCACCTGGTATGTATACCATTTACACTTGGTATTGTGCTAATAAACCCTCGGGCTACGCCCTCGGGTTTATTAACACAATACCTCGTGTATATGGTATACACACCTGGTGGGCATGGAATAACTACTACCTAGTCAATGTTGGCCCTCAGATCACGTTGAGTCACTGTTTCGACCAACACCAGCAGAGAGTATCCACCATCTCCTGTGTCACCAACTCAGTAGCGCTTTACTATTAATTATAACTTTAGTACCATCGCGGACGGGCTATTTCACAAGAGGCATGGGTGTTCGGCATGTGTGATACCTCAGCTACACCTGCTACAGGGTACATGAAGATTGTCCAAACAAGGGACGCAGCAAATTTCCTACCCATAATAATGGACCATTTATATTCAGGTATAATAATAACCAACATTATTACAACATTGACTATTTCAAATACTTACCAGGTGCAAAAATATGGTCAGACATGTGGGCTGCATACAATAGGGTCACACAGCTCCCAATCGTCACTACACCATCTGGTACACCTAGAAAAACCGTTACCCAGTGACAGAGGCCCGAAAGTTCGACAAGTTCGAGAGGCCCGAAAGCCATCGTTATAGAGATGTCTCACTAATGCAGCAACCACCCCTAAGAGAGACATCACCCTCGCATCATTCTCCAACACATGGTGCGCCTTTATACCAGTCTCCAGATTTGCCTCCTCTGAGAGATGATTTACCTTTGCGCCAGTCTCCTAAACATTCTCTAATAGACGCTAGCTCACCTTCACACACGTCTCCAAGAGCAAGCTCATCTTTGCACCAGTCTCCGATTACATCACCATTGCCCAGGTTTTCATCTAGACCTGCCTTAACTCTTCAGAATATATCCTGGAGAAGTACATCGCCTCCAATGAGAAATCTTCCACCGTTTCAACTGGCCAACGTGCACTCCACTCCTATCCACCAGGTAGACAGGTCATTCAGAGAATGGCTAGAGATACAGTTCAGGGATATACATAACAAGATTGACTGGAATTACATTGAGCTAAGGGCAATGATAACCAAGAAGATAAAAAGAAGGTAAGTACTTTAGATGTGACTGCGTTCTTTTTGAAATAATTATTTTATTAGGCAACAATGATCCAAGAGCCGAGTGAGATCACCGAACAGGAGGAACCTGAGATGCAAAAAGATACTATCATACACGGTAAATGACACTTCTAGCCTTCGTACTAGCTGCATGATTCTATATTATTGATCGCATGATATTTTTTATAGGCCCACTTATGGTGTGCTGTGGTAATGGTAAACTTTCATTAACAGTAGTTATGGTTAGTATTGTATTATTAAATGTGAACCATAGTTTCTTTTTATGATGCATAATGTCCATTGTAATTCATTTCTCTTTTTACAGACACTAGTGGAACTTCTCTCAGGCTAGCCTTTGTTCAGTATTTGTTCGAAAATCATGAACATGCAATGTAATCCAGTTGACATCTCACGGTAACTACAAAGGAAAAGTCCAGCCTCCGTTTTCCGCCGAACAAAGCAAAGCATTTTGAAACGCATTAAGAAGGATTCAGAATACAAATCAGGAACCAAGGTACTAACAAGCATAGAGAATGACCAAGGTGGGGTGATGAATGCAAAGACAGGTTGTGACCTTCCAAGAAATCGACAACAAGCAAACAAAGCAATGAAGATTTCTGAAGATTCATCAACGTGCACGTAGTATAGCTGAAGCTTTGGATTCATGCACCATTTCGTAACCGCCAGTTTGGACTACCAGATAATTGTTCTGATTTGTCCGTAGGGTGAATGTGAAAAGTTGAGCACGGAAAGTGCATTTCTCTATTGTTCTTGCTCTTAATATCTTCCTATAATTTATAACCTTTTATTAGCTAGGGTTCACTTAATATTAGCTTCTCTGCTATTGTGTGTCCTTGATTATATCAAAACTATTGTAAAAAAAAACTGTACGATCTGGGGCATCTCCAACTGTACCACCTGGGGCATCTCCACCTGTACGATCTGGGGCATCTCCAACTGTACCATCTGGGGCATCTCCAACTGTACCATCTGGGGCATCTCCAACTGTACCATCTGGGGCATCTCCAACTGTACCATCTGGGGCATCTCCAACTGTACCATCTGGGGCACCTCCAACTGTACCATCTGGGGCACCTCCAACTGTACCATCTGGGGCATCTCCAACTGTACAATCTGGGGCATCTCCAACTGTACCATCTGGGGCACCTCCAACTGTACCATCTGGGGCATCTCCAACTGTACAATCTGGGGCACCTCCAACTGTACCATCTGGGGCACCTCCAACTGTACCATCTGGGGCATCTCCAACTGTACAATCTGGGGCATCTCCAACTGTACAATCTGGGGCATCTCCAACTGTACAATCTGGGGCATCTCCAACTGTACCATCTGTGGCATCTCCTACTGTACCATGGGCATCTCCAACTGTACCATCTGTGGCATCTCCTACTGTACCATGGGCATCTCCAACTGTACCATCTGGGGCATCTCCAACTGTACCGTCTGGGGCATCTCCTACTGTACCATCTGGGGCATCTCCAACTGTACCATCTGGGGCATCTCCAACTGTACAATCTGGGGCATCTCCAACTGTACAATCTGGGGCATCTCCTACTGTACAATCTGGGGCATCTCCAACTGTACAATCTGGGGCATCTCCAACTGTACCATCTGGGGCATCTCCAACTGTACAATCTGGGGCATCTCCAACTGTACAATCTGGGGCATCTCCAACTGTACCATCTGGGGCATTTCCAACTCTACCATCTGGAGCATCTCCAACTGTACCATCTGGGGCATCTCCAACTGTACAATCTGGGGCATCTCCTACTGTACCATCTGGGGCATCTCCAACTGTACCATCTGTGGCATCTCCTACTGTACCATGGGCATCTCCTACTGTACCATCTGGGGCATCTCCTACTGTACCGTCTGGGGCATCTCCTACTGTACCATCTGGGGCATCTCCAACTGTACAATCTGGGGCATCTCCAACTGTACCATCTGGGGCATCTCCAACTGTACCATCTGGAGCATCTCCAACTGTACCATCTGGGGCATCTCCTACTGTACCACCTGGGGCATCTCCACCTGTACGATCTGGGGCATCTCCAACTGTACCATCTGGGGCATCTCCAACTGTACCATCTGGGGCATCTCCAACTGTACAATCTGGGGCATCTCCTACTGTACCATCTGGGGCATCTCCAACTGTACCATCTGTGGCATCTCCTACTGTACCATGGGCATCTCCTACTGTACCATCTGGGGCATCTCCAACTGTACCGTCTGGGGCATCTCCTACTGTACCATCTGGGGCATCTCCAACTGTACAATCTGGGGCATCTCCAACTGTACAATCTGGGGCATCTCCAACTGTACCATCTGGGGCATTTCCAACTCTACCATCTGGAGCATCTCCAACTGTACCATCTGGGGCATCTCCTACTGTACCACCTGGGGCATCTCCACCTGTACGATCTGGGGCATCTCCAACTGTACCATCTGGGGCATCTCCAACTGTACCATCTGGGGCATCTCCACCTGTACGATCTGGGGCATCTCCAACTGTACCATCTGGGGCATCTCCAACTGTACCATCTGGGGCATCTCCAACTGTACCATCTGGGGCATCTCCAACTGTACCATCTGGGGCATCTCCACCTGTACGATCTGGGGCATCTCCAACTGTACGATCTGGGGCATCTCCAACTGTACCATCTGGGGCATCTCCTACTGTACCATCTGGGGCATCTCCAACTGTACCATCTGGGGCACCTCCAACTGTACCGTCTGGGGCATCTCCAACTGTACCATGGGCATCTCCAACTGTACAATCTGGGGCATCTCCAACTGTACCATCTGGGGCATTTCCAACTCTACCATCTGGAGCATCTCCAACTGTACCATCTGGGGCATCTCCAACTGTACCATCTGGGGCATCTCCTACTGTACCATGGGCATCTCCTACTGTACCATGGGCATCTCCAACTGTACCATCTGGGGCATCTCCAACTGTACCATCTGGGACATTTCCTTATCAGCTCAAGAACAGATCTGTACTTGGTATTTCTGGCAATAACATCAAAAAAGCCATATCGGCCAACTTTTGGCTTATATGATAGGCCATACACTTGTTAGAACACTTTGTTCAAAAAAAATTAAAATGGGACCTACAGTGGCTCACTCTAGTTCGGGACACACTGCATTCTGTTCCAGAGTAAGCTTTTGAGTGGATTTTCATAGTATTGAATCCATGAGACAATAGACCCATTGCATGCCACGTCACAGACTAGGCCCCGCCTATCTAACGGGAGTAACGCACTAGCAACGGTTACTACGCCGCCATATTGGACGACATCCCACAAACGCGCGTAACGGGCAATGGCTGCGCTAAACCCGGGCCACTACACTAGCTTGACTAGTGAATCAGCAAAAGCAAGATATAGAGAAAAGTTGCAGTTGATAGATGGCATCGATCCATATGAAATAACGAAGGATGGTTGGAGTGACGATCTCGATCTTTGGCCCGCCGTTACTCATGTTCATGCCTGCATGTACCTTATACTGACTCCTAGTCCTTACTCTGAAAAAGACATGCTCAATTACAAGAGTATCGATTCCTATCGACATTTTGTCCAAGGGTGGGTGAGGATGGTGATGGTGAAAGAAGCTGGAGACAAGAGAATCGTGATCGGCAAGGTACATGATTGTACTGTTACTTTGTCTACACTTATAATTATTTTGAATTAATATTATTCTGCAGGTTAATCATTCTCAAAAAATGAGTGAGAAGCCGCTAGTCCCATGGTTCATCAGCATGACAAATGGACGGTTGCTGGCAGCTCATTGCAATTGCACTGCTGGCTTGGGAGAGACATGCTCTCACGTTGCAACACTGTTGTGGCTAATAGCAGTTGGTGTCGAGAAAAGAGAATCATTAAGTGTGACTCAAAAGAAGGCATACTGGGTAATGCCACCACCCATTCGCTCTGTTCCCTTTTCTCCAATTAATTCGATTGAGTTTATTGGCAAGAAGACGAAATATGCAGCAGCAACTAACAAACGGTCAAATAGGTGACAAATCTACCTCCAGTAACAAGCGTCAGAAAGGTACCATTCCAAGTGTATCTTCCTCTAGCCAGCTACCAAAAGGCAACTGTTCATCAGCAGCTGATAAAACCAAATGTACCAGCAAACATAGAGAAGTCGCTGTTCCAACTGATGAAGAACAGAAGCAATTTCTAGACTCCTTGGCCTCTTGTAGTAAGGCAAAACCAGCAGTTCTCTCTGTACTTCCAGGATACTGTGATAAGTTTGTTCCTGATGCTTTAAGTTCAGAGCTACCTCAAGTTCTCACAGACTTATATAAGCCAGAAAACTTATCATTGAGCTATTATGAGTTACTTGAGCAAGCAGACAAAACTGAAGTAACTGCAACAACTCTACAATGCAAAGCAGCTGAGATGATTACCAAAGAACAGTCAAGCAGCCGTATATGGTTTAGGTTACGAGCAGGAAGAGTAACTGCTTCGAGATTCAAGAGTGTTTGCTGCACTGATCCAGACAATCCATCATTGAGTTTGATTATGAATATTTGCCACCCTGAAAAATTTCGTTTTAAATCTGCTGCTACGTCATATGGGTGTCAACATGAAAAAGATGCCCTATTACGTTATAGTAAAGCTTCCTCTCATGACCAAGTTTGTGTTTCTTCTTCCGGTCTTTTCATCAGTCCCGTACTTCCTTACTTTGGTGCATCACCTGACGCAATGGTTACATGTAATTGCTGTGGATCAGGAATATGTGAAGTTAAGGTATAACACCCAGTTTGACAATTTATGCAAGAAATGTACAAATCTGTATATGTAGTGTCCTTACTGTCATAAAGATGACGATATGCAGACAGCTGCTGAGGACCACACATTCTGCCTACATGTCCTTGACAATGGGAAAATGGCTTTGAAGAGAGATCATTCTTACTACTATCAGGTAAATAACCATTGTCAGTTTATAAATTATTATATTAAATACCATTATTAATCGTAGGTTCAAGCTCAGTTGTATTGTACTGGATTACCCTATTGTGACTTTGTGGTCTTAACAAAGAAAGATCTGCATGTAGAGCGCATCACACCAGACTCCACATTTATGGAAGAGAAATTGATCAAAGTGAAGCATTTTTTTAAAGTGGCAGTTTTGCCAGAGCTTATTGGGCGATGGTTTTCCCGACCACCACGAGAGTGCACAAGTTCTACCGTGTTAGATTCTTCAGCACGAACTAGTTCTCCAGCTAACATTGATGCTACATCTAGCAGCTGCCCAAGCTCTGACATAGCCTCTGAATTGTATTGTTATTGCCAACAAGAAGAGGATGACAAAATGGTGGGATGTGACGGTGACAACTGCAAATACAAGTGGTTTCATTTGGAGTGCCTGAAGCTCAAAAGCTTTCCCAGAACAGCTAACCGATGGTTGTATCGCCCTCAGAGCACACTCGCTGGCAGAGTGATCGTCGCCCCGGCACACTGAACAGACGATCCGTTTTTGAGGATCGTCCGAGCTAGGAGCTAGGACCGTTGCCGACATCAACGAATTGTTGATGTCGTTCCACATGGCCCCTGAGCCCCCGGCAAGTTGCTGTCTGAAGTGTTGATCATAGGCTAGCCAGCCCAGACCTCCATGCTTACGTGCCAGCTGCACAACAATCTGCGCATACGCGACTAGCTCTCTCGTGGCACTGCACTCAGTCTTAGCTGCGATAAACGACAGGAAGCAATAGACCCATGTGAGGGGGTTATTGATTTCCCTCAGTCTGCTGGCTGTAGGAGGGGAGGAAAGCAGAGCCACTGCGCCCATTTCTTGGAGCCTCTGCATGAGGGCAGCGTTGTCGGGCAGGAGCTCTTTTAGGTCGAAGAACACTCCTGATCTGATCTTCTCCAGTGCCTTCGCCTGAATAGGCGGGAGAGCTGGCGAGTAGACCAGCGGTTTCGCTCTGCAAGGGGGCGGTGCTAATGATGATAAGGGGGTCGTTGCCAGCAATGAGCCCAGCGATGGGAGAGTGGTTGTGGAGAGTGCATCCACCGCTGAGAGAGCTCCACTGCAGGGAGCCGCCACTGAGGGTAGCAATGATGCCGTCAAGTTCACAGGAGCACTGGAGGTGCCTGTAGAGCCGTAGGCGAGCAAGAGAGGAAGATATTTGGAGTGAAAAGACAGTAGAGGGAGAGATAGAGAGGGAGAGATAGAGAGGGAGAGATAGAGGGAGAGATAGAGGGGCGAGAGAGAGGGAGGGGGAACAGAGACAGAGAGAGAAAAAGAATAATAGCGAGGAGCGCGTGAGCTCGCGGCGCTTTGCTACAGCGCCGCTGCTGCCATATCTAGCGCACCCCTAGCTGTGAGGTGCACTAAAGACAAGAGGTCCTTATGACCACACAAAATCACCAATACATCCACAACGACTTACCCGCGAGATGAGCGGGGGGGGGCAGATGGGATCGATCCACTGGATGAGGGGGGTGCCGTCGCTGACATCTCGGCGCGGATGGTGGCCCTTATCAGCTCCACGATCCTTTCCTCCGATAATGGTGGGGGGATCGGTCCCGCGCCCGAGGCGCCTGCAACGGAAGGAGAAGTTACAGTCCCGGCAACAGCCGGGGCTGCCGTGGATGTTGTGGTCGAGGGGACCGTCATCGAAGATCCGGTCGACATTCTTCAGGAAACTGAAAGACAGCTGGATTAGAGAAGGCTTGAGTGGGATCAACCAAGATTCGAGATCAGTTCGGCAGCTATTCACTTGCTTGAATCTGCCGATGCTCACTATCACGCGGTCGCACTGCTTGTGCGCCTGCGTGAGCCACCCACGTGTGGAGCCCTGGTGGTCAGCGCGGCCGGCCGAGCCCGCCGCGCTTCTTGTCCGCCCCTGGGCGATTAACCCGATTTAAAGCCTTGCTCTAAATCTCAACAAAAAGACAATAGAGAGTTTTAGTTAGCCATTCACGCCAAACGGCTGAACGTCAACGGCTGATTCAGTGACGTCACCACTCATCTTGCAACTTGTGTACACGCGAAGAAGGCAATCTAGTCGTGTACGTATACAACACTGTAGCGCGCACAGTAATTTGTAGGCACACGTAAAACACACAAAAACAGAAACAGAAAGCATGTGCCTTTGTGCTAGCCTATAACTAACGTGCAGGAAAGCTAGACGAGAGAAGCGAGAAATCTTTGAAAACTATACGGGAAAACCAGGTGCCAGCCGTTGTAAACGGGAAAATTGAACACGAGGCTGGGGTTAACGGTGGATCACGTGCTAATTTGTGACGTCATCATTGCCAGACGTTTACCGTTAGTGCAAATAAACGTGTAACTAAAACTCTCTGAAGTCTGATTTTGACAAGTACTAGCTTCTGCCAAATGGAATCAATCACGGTACAGTACTAATGAACGCATACTGATCAGAGACAGGATGTATGTACCAATAGCTCATGCAATTTCCAGTTGTCAGCAAAGGTTACGTCGCAGTTCAGCTGACTAATAACTAGCATAATTATTTTTCATTTTTAAAAACTGCACAACAACAACAACAGATCCTGACGAAAGTTGTCGATCTGCCAAACCTCAAACAAGTATCAACTGCAACTGTACACGGCATGCTTACAGCACTTTCGCCTATTAAAAAAGGTACTCGTTCTCCTTTTTTGACAGTTATCTTGTGGACAATAAAGCAAGAGCGAGAATGGCAGGATTTGAATTATCGCACAGACATGCAGAAAAGGTGTGTGCTTCTTAACTTCTACATTATTGTATGTTTGGCAAGAAAGTAGAGAATGTAATGGTATGAAGTCGGGAGCTTACTATGGTGCATTTAATTCTTCTAAAACCTTCCTTGTACTGTAGTTGGCAAGTTGATTGTCAAACCGTTGTTTTTATCAACTGTAGCGGTAAGGATACATATATAACTGTGAGTTAACAAATACACAGAACAATAATGCATACTGAAATGTACAATCTTTTGTGCAGAGTTACCAAAAATAAATTAGAAGTACCCAAAAGCACTTAATGGTCCTTCATCGCTTGACGAACAGCTCTGTGCAATAATGTTGAAAACTGCTGTATTGCTACAAATTATTTCAATTATCATTTGCAATTAAATTTTCTAGCGAAAGTGTAAATTATTGTGACAGGAGCCCTCTAAGTAAACCATACATCAAGGCTTTAAAGGAGAAGAGTGATTGTTCATTGAAAGTTAGAAGTCCTGCCTGGTTACTTGTCAATCATGACTCTGAACGTTAACCCTGAACTGGCATTGGACAATGTTACTATCACGACTACTGTGTCAGGACTGAAGTCGCTCTTTCCGAGATACTCCATCATCCATCTCATGTCTCGCCGAGAAGTAAACAAAGACCTACCAGGATATGCACTCATACGAGAGATGGGATACCTATTGTATGCCAAGATGGACAGAGAGCAGAAAGAGATGCTCAGTACTACATCTCAGCTATGGGATCTACAGTGGCTCCCTCTAGTTCGGAACACACTTCATTCCGTTCCAGAGTAAGCTTTTGAGTGGATTTTCATAGTGTTAAATCCATGAGACAATTGAAAACTGTCTGCGTGTTACTAGAACACCCCATGAGTTGCCTGAATAATTTCGTTCTTGTTAGTAGATAATTGTTGTAACACTGACACCATTATTCTCATGTAAACAACCATCATGTCTACACAATATCCCATTGTTAACACCCCTGAGTTTTTAACAGTGATGCATACGGAAGTCGTATTATCAACTATTTTTCATAGGTGGCTGTTCATTTCTGTTCTAATGGAGTGGCTGATGGCTGCCGGCATCGACGATGTTGCCCTAGTAGCATATGGCATGAAAGATGTAGCTGCACTAGAGATGATGTGGGACATGCCTTACTAGCGAGAATATGAAGAGAAGAAAAGAAAGTACAACAATTTACACCTAAGTGATTATCTATACACCTAAGTGACCTTTTCTTTTCTTATTACACCTAAGTGACCTTTTGTTTTCATTACACCTAAGTGAATTTCTTTTTCCAGCCAGCCAGCCAGCCAGTCAGTCAGTTTAGGAATGGAAGGACAATGTGAGTGATTTAGCCGTATGTAATAATAATTATTTCTTGTAGTTAATTCCTACCCAACTCTATAGCTTGTGAAGCTTATCACAGATATACATATAAAGTACTGATACCACTCCTTGACAAGTATGCCAATGAACAGGAAAAAATTCATGTTCATGAGATGAATTTAGTAAGATGATTATAATTATTCTAGCACAATAATAATACTTTGTGTTCTCAGATGCAGAGGCAGCTACAAATAATGAGCCTCAACACCCAACCTCACGCTACTGCAACCTCATCTCAACTACAACTGATGAGCACTCAACCTATCCCACACTCCCGGAAGTCTAGAAGAAGAATACAAGCTCTATGTAGTAAGCTGATTAGACAAGCAACACCATTCTTCTGCCCGAGGATCCTTCTGCCCTGGTGTTCCACCAGTGGCAGTGTTATGTACTAGCGTACAATAAGTTGCACAATTTTCCAACCGTTTACGTGAAGTGTACAAATATGAGATCTTAGGTGGACAGCATTCAAGCACAGCCCGGGCCGAGCTTTATCGAGTAAAGACGTCGGCGAAGAAGGAGAAGGGTGACGTTACGGTACAGCCATGCTTGAGACTGACTTGATGATTGCATAATAACTTTATTAAGAATTGTTTGAATGACGCCTTAAAACTCTTCCTCTTCTCACTGGTCAGGAGTCTATAATGACAGAAGTTTTGTAAAGCTTAACAATGACAAAGACACAAGCGAGTTTGCGATCAAATGGAGAACTTATGTGGAGTACTTGCAGCAGCACAGCTGTCTCCTAGCTGAGAGGAAGAAAAATTGATAACAGACTAGGGTACACTCACCCAGCATAAAACAGTGAAGTCCTACATGTCTTCTACATGGCAGTCTTCCTATATAAGGAAGATATCGAAAGAATACACGGCACTGTGGCAAGGATTCTTGATCCTTGGTCAGTTGAAAGAATTCCCAGAAAATACTTTCTGGTTTTGCTTTTTTTCAGCTGACCAGTGGAAAAACTGGACAGACATTTCTCATTGTTTTCACTTCACAAAGTCATTGGCGCAAGACATTTACAATGCTGGAGAAAATTTTTGACTATGTGTATGCTGTTTTGTAAACTACTTATCTCATTCCAGGATCTTGACAGAGCTCACAAACGAACAGAACAGGCTAGCCAGCATACAGTCAGTCGTTGTGTCACAGCACTCGTACTTCCGTGTACGTTTAGGCATATGCCCTGTTGGGAGGAAGGCACTTGATCTTCTTACTAAAATGATCAGAATATCACAGACCACGATTCGCATTGTCAGCAATGCCAATTCTGTGAAACGTAGTTGTAGTCCATCAAATTCTAATGTACATAATTATGAAAATAACTAACATAAGTTACACCAACTTAACCTCATGGATTATTGTCTGATCGAGATGAAGTGGCACAATTATGCCACCCAGTAGTCGTGGCATATTTAGGGTTGGGCAGAAAGCGCTTACAATGAGTCTACTAATAAAGGCAATAAGGCCAGTTGCTATGGGCATTACTACATCACTAGAGTTCTTACCATTTGGAAAAAGAACATGGACAGCCCAGACAGTAATAAATTTGCTAAAGGTGTGAATTGTTACGGGAAGGGGAAGTGGCTCAAAAATCTATAACTCTCTTTCTACATGTTTTCCTGATAATACAAATACAGCAAAAATCAAGGACAAGTGAAAACCTGGTGAAATACAAATGTGTCAAGTTTTGTGAAGGAAAACATGTCCTGAGCGCAGCTTTGAATGGAGTTAACCACATAGTGGGGTGGGCGGGTTATGCAACTGCCTAACTCCCAAAAGCAAATACCCATCGGATATGAAGCCGGTCTACGGGCATGTGACCGTCATACTCACGCATGCGCGGTGAGCAGGTACGAGCACACTGTAAAAAAGTGTCACAGCTAGCTGCTGCGTTCTCGCTTGTGCACTACTGATCTCCGTTCTACCAGTTAGCCCAATGGACAAAGACAGAGCAGGCTCGTCAAAGGATCCCGACGGTACCATCGACGACTCTGGTGGGAAGCTCCTGTCCGAGGACCTCGTAAAAGCGATCCAGGAGGCCATGCGCGCCGAGATCGCGAAGGTTGTCCCTGCACCCTCTCACCCCCTGTTCCCCTCGGTTCCTCGGCGTCAGGTACGAACCTGTTTTCACTGCATGCCTTGTTCATATTAACGTGTGTACGCGGGGCTTGGGTGGGAGCCCGCAGGCCCCTCCCACCTCGGTTGTCAGCCCGCAGGCGGTATTTCTCACACTCACTCTCGCTCCCTGGCCCCCTCTCTCCTCCTTCTTGTGTCTTCCTCTAGACTCGCAGTTTGAGTACGACCGTCAAGTCGACACGGCTCCTCAGCAGATATGATGGATGTACATTATTCTTACTTCTTAGTTACAGTCGACAAACGAACGGAATGCGTTAGTGACCTGCGTTTAAAGCTTCATGAAAAGTTCTACAGAGCAAAGTTAGAAAAAAGGCTCCGTCATTCACTCCGAAAGTTGCTTACCTACCAGGAGGTCCTAGCCAGTAAACACAGTTCTCTACACAGCATCAAAAATCTAGTGAGAAAAATTCTCTCCATTGCCGTGTATTGTGTAGTATGGTGAGCCCCGCCCTTGCTACAGGTTATAATAATATTCACCATACTGACCACGTGCGTTCCTGAGTTTGTCTGCGTTACTTGCTGAGTCGTGTCTTTGTCTCTAGTCTTCGTCTATCGCTCGCTATGGGAGTCACCATTATGATTATAATAATATCATCTTTATTCAACGCCAGCTACAGCATTCCGCTGCTGCATTCCATTAGCACATGTTTGTGCTAACAAACATTACTACAATGTATGTTACAGTTAAAGCAAAGACACAATTTCAGTGAATCACTAGTAGTGGTATGGCATGCAGGCTTTGTGTATTTTACGCTACGCATTTTACACAGAATTCTGATGATGACCAGTTAACTGATTCTGATTCAGAGGTATTATTAACTGTATGTTTATGTTTTATAATAGTGTAAGGATAATGTGGTATGCCAACATGATAATTAGAGCACAATAATAATTTACTAGAACAATTTCTACAGGATCTTAATCACAATGTGCAGATAGGTAATGGTCATTCACATGAGGCATTCCGGTAGTTTGTGACTACACAAAGCTTTTATACCACAAATTATTTTAATAACAGATTATTATAAATATTTACAGGGTGCAAATTTACCAGCGATCGGTGATCTGCCTCAGAAACCAGCTGGTTTTGAAACTGAGGTCAGGTTAATGCAATTGAGTGCATACACTAGAACACTGCAACAGGCTAGTGCAATTCGTGATTATTATTATTATGTAGATTGAGATGAGACTCTAAAATGGAGGAAAATGTACATACAATTTTAAATCTACTCCAGGTATTAATGTCTTAATTTTTACTATACTTCATGCATGAATTCTGCAGAATCCACAAAAGGTGCATGTACACACTGGGGAAGAGGATGATCAGATGGCATTTTTTCACATAATAATTAATGCTGAAGCATGACAATTACAATTATTATATTTCACAGGAAGATGAAGAGGAATCGGAGTTTATTTTGGTAGTGAATGCCTTTGCATGCTGTAAATTGCTTATTTTGTATACTATTTTTAGGAAAGTGGTGCTGATTTAAGAAAAATAAAGCCCCCACCAGATCCATCCAAGTATGCCCTAATTCTGCTGTCAGTACTGTTCAAAGATGAAGTATTAGCCGGCAGCTGTTACCGGGAGACCAAAAAATCCGTCAAGCCAGTGCGTGACTCCAAAAAATTGATTTATTAGAAAGTCAGTAAGCACTAGATGCATTATACCCATTTTTTTTCTTGTTGCTGCAGAATGCATTGATCGGAAGTTTGGAAAGGGAACGGTACATGCTAATTTAAAGACAATCTGCCAGAAATGCAACCAAAAATGCATCGACACGGCGAAAAGAATGAAAAAAAAATAGAAAACTGAACATTTCATTTTTGTACATGCATGTAGTCTAGTGTACTTCTCTTCTGCAAGTTTAAAAAACATACATGTAGTCTAGTGTACTTCTCTTCTGCAAGTTTAAAAAACATGCATGTAGTCTAGTGTACTTCTCTTCTGCAAGTTTAAAAATAGAACAAAATTATTCGTTTAGTATACACAATAGTATTTGATGAAGACAGATTTGTAGACTGAATTGCCCGCTCCCAGCCAGCGGTTAACATAGCGTACATGACTTTCTTATACCGCGTTTACACTTGCACTTTTAACCGTGCCAGCACGGTTCGGTTCAGACCAGCACGGTTCGGTTCGCCAGTGTAAACGCGTCCAAACCGTGCCGTGCCGTGCTGGCCCAGCACGCATCCACTCACGAGGGCTGGCACGGCACGGCACGGTTGTAGCGGCCAGTGTAAACGCTAACCGTGCTAGTTACAGGGCTCTTTGCTGTGGGCGTCACCGTCTTCCTCATCGCTAGCACTTGCTGCTCAGCTGATCGCCAGGTTTTGGCGCCGATCGTGCGATAGCATGCAGGCGCAAAGGCTAGGTTAGCTTAGCAACAACTTGACGCACACAATAGCAGATGCAAGTTAGTGATGGCGCAGCCTTGGAGCGACGTAGAAACAAGGAGGCTAATCCAGCTATGGGGCGAAGATGACGTGCAGTGTCAGCTAGAGGGCTGCAAGCGCAACAAAGCAATTTACGAGCGACTAGCAAGAAGCATGCTGCCGGACTACGAGAGGAACGGGAGCCAGTGTCGAGAAAAGATTAAGAAATTGAAGGCAGAGTATAAAAAGATCAAGGACAAGAATGGGAAAACTGGAAGAGGAAGAAAGACGATGAAGTTCTACGATGAACTAAATGACATACTAGGAACTAGACCAGCAACCAGGCCTGCAGTTCTGGTGGACTCCAGTGCCAGCACTGTAGCTACAGATGCAGCTCAGCCTGGTGTCACTGAGCCTACTGAGGGCAATGATGCTAATAGTAATGCTACACCAGCGACTGCTACAGGCAATGGTGCTGCAGAGGAGACTGGGCCCAGTGCTTCGGCAGAAGAACCCGCAGCTCCTGAGAAGACCAAGCAGCAGCAGATCGGCAAGAAAAGGGCTCTGAAAGAGGAGCAATTCGAGAGAGCAATGGATACTGCCATAAAGAAATTAAATGCAGCAAATGAGGAGAGTGATTCTAAGTACTTCGAATTGGAGGAAAAGAGGCTGAAACTGGAGGAGAGAGCCATGGAGACTCAGATGCAGCAGCGTCAAGAATTTCAGCAAATGGTGTGTTGTGCATTTTTACAAACATTCAGTTCAACACCTTTACTGTTTATGTATATACCTTGACTCAGATGCTACAAGTACTAACACGACTCTCCTCGTACCCACCAGCTCCACCCACTCCAGCTCCCATTGGCAACTATTACTCAGCAAGCAATGGTAGCCAGTACGAGCAGTGGACTGGTGACCTAAGCTAGATAGTCTGACGCTGAAGTACTGTTGTTTGCATACATTGTATATACCAGTATAATATTATTATAATATAATACAATGTATCGCTACACATACTGATCTAGACATGTGTATAGTATTGTTTAGTGTGCGCTCAAGTACTGGACAAGTGCATCCCTAATTTCTGCTGATTCGGTTGTAGTGTTCTGGCTGGTTGTAGTTGAAGTAGGCTGCATTTGGCTGCATGTGGTGGAAGCATCACTTTCAAGCCATGAATCAACGAAATGATTGCCGGCGTGAATTTCACACACATTGTGCAATATGCAACATGCAACAACAACATTTGGAACATGGTGAGCTTCCATATCGTTTTGCTTCATCAGCCTTCTCCATCTAGCCTTCAATCGTCCAAACGCATTTTCTGACACAATCCGAGCACGAGATAACCTATAGTTGAAATTTTTTTGGTTGTCCGTCAGAGTAGTAGCATGAGTTCAAAATTTCCTTATCTTGAGCTTTTTGGTATAACGAAGAGTTCGCAAAGACTCTAGCATCATGAACGCTTCCAGGCCAGCCAACATTAATATCCCTGAAAAGGTATTCATGATCTACCACTGCCTGCAATATCATAGAATACCAACCTTTACGGTTGTAAAAATCCGTGTGATTTAAAGCAGGTGGTCGAACAGGAATGTGACTGCCGTCTATCGCACCTGCACATTGTACCATGTTCCATTTTTCCTCAAATCCTTTAACTGTTTTTTCTAAATCTTCACCGTTTGGGAATTTAATGTATTGGTCGAGCAATACAGTAACAATGGCAGCACAAGTATCATGTACGATTACACATACAGTGCACCTTGCCACGCCAAAAAGATGTCCGATGGTACGGTATTCCGCACACGTGGACAGGCACCAAAGAGTTATTGCTAATCGGTGTTCAACACTTATGGGTTCTCGGAGCCGTGTGCTTTTACGTTGGATCCATGGCCTCAATTGTGTGCATAGATAATCGAATGTTTCTCGATTCATCCTAAAGTTTTCAATCCAATTTTCTTGTGTGAACGTCACCAATACAATGTGATTCCAAAAGTACATAGACCTGTATGTTGTGCAGGTAATTGCATAATAATATTTATGTAGTCACACTGAGTTATTCAAGCTCATGCATGCTGAGATAATACAAGATGCTGCTTGTATACAAGACAAGCCACAAAACAAGCTCATGTAAGCAACACTACAAGCCGGTATTTAAAGGCTCGGAATATCGTTAAAATTCCTATTATTGAGGTACAGCTTACCTTGGAACAGTCCACAAGGTACGTGGAGCAGGAGCAAAACTGGCTGCAACTGCTATCGCTGTAAGCAGCACCAATACAACTCTCCTGCGAGACCTCCGCCGCCTGAGTTCATTCAGTCTCCTTCGAGAAGCTGCCAGTCTCCCTGTCAATGAGCTCTGAGAAGAGCTAGGAGACAGCAACGCTGTTGCAGCAAGCACTCCACAAAGGTACGGGTTGGTCGCCATTCGCAAATCGATCGCTACTAACCGCCTAAAACGCATACTACCACGTGATTGGATTGCGTAATCCCCGCCCCCTCGTGAATAGTTCTAGCACGGTTGCAGAACTCGCAGTGTAAACGCGAGCCAGCACGCATTCTCAGCACGGTTTTCGAACTGTGCTGGCCTGGCACGGTTTAGTTATGCGAGTGTAAACACGGTATAAGGTACATAATGTGAGCAAAAACAATAAACCTGTCAGTCAGAGAGTTGCAAGGAAAGGGAGCAAGCGTTGTAATAGAACACTCACTTGAGGAGGCATCGACCGAAACAAGTGAGCTATCAAGGGCAGCGAAGTAGAGCCTTACTCTATCTAAACTCCACTGAATCTAATCCCATGTCCAACAGAATGTTGCAAGACGAAGACTGCCAAGGGATTAGACTGAGTGGTGGACGCACCGAGAGCGGAGGCAGAATCAAATGGTGTACGTCCCTTGATGCTGTGCAGACAAAAGTCGGGAAAGCTGTGCAATGGGGTATGGGCCCTGGCCAGTAGGTATAGGAAGATAATAGGGACAGAATTGATGGTGAAAGCCACAAGAATGAAACCCGAAACTTCCAATGACCCCCAAGAAATCGCTATAAGCGAAGCTGAAGACCCAGAAGCAACCGAAGCCTCAGTGGATAGGGGTTAAGATAACAGTTCCTCTCGGTGCTCAAGAAGACTCTGAGTTCTGAGATTAGTGACTTCTCCGAGAGGGTGAGACCATACCTGAAAGAGAAACTGGTGAACCAGAAAAACTACAAGCTATTGATGAACTGGTCACTGAGGAGTATAGTGATGGTCGAAATTTTATACTGAAATATGGGAAAGTGTTCCCTTTTTGAGCTAAAGTTAGCTCAAAAAGTCAAGATCTAGCTCGTTCTACCATGGTTCTACAAGTAGTTGTAACAGCTGCTTTCGCAAGTTCAAATTCAATGCAAGTGACGGCTACTAGCGTCTGTCCAAGAGCCTGTAAGCCCTCGGTTACCATCATCAGCTACATCTGAAACCACTACAGGCATTCAACAACCACCAGATTTCTCTCCAACTCGACCACCAGCAAAGCGACAGAGAGTGCGCAGCGTTTGTGGTCAACGAGGACACAATGCTAGACGCCATCAAAACTGATAGTTATACACTTATCTTGTACTTATACAATAGCTAATACTTACTCTATTGGTAGAAGGCCAACAAGAATACACAGCTATGCTGCTGTCAAAACATTGTGAGATTTACTTCGAGATTTACATCGATTGACAATAATTATATATACATACAATTAAAGTTTACAGTTGAAATTGTGAGTTCTCACTAGTTAAAAAAATGTGTGATACCCATGTGTCAAGATCAAGAAAGAAACAGATCAAATAGTAGTAGATGGGATTTTTGAGAATTCACTTTATACATTTTCAACATTTAAACAGGTCACTGCAATAAAGTGCTAAAAAGAAAATTACACAGAAGTTCAGTTTAGGTCCTCTACTTAAAAGGTAATCAAAATCCAACTGTTGTCATTATTGTGTTTCAACAATTGAAGCCTGTTTGTGATTGAACATTGATTGTACATAGTTGTTTGTCGCTGTGTTCTGCACGGCCTTATGTGTCTAGAGTTGTAATCTTAGTGTCTCCGTTTGTAATTCATTGTTCCTAGTTCTATTTAAATGTGTGTGTTCTGCTAATAAGACAGTCTTTGAATCCTGACCTAATTCTGTCAAACACTACATTTTGGCGACGAGGATGGGATACTGATGAAAGATGGCTGCCGGGAGTTCTATCGGTCATATCGCTCCATTCGTCTCTGAGGAGCAGAAGATAGGAACTTATCTTGAGCGAATTCAGCTTTTCTTTGTAGCAAATGCGGTGGAGGATGATAAGAAGGTGGCTGTGCTGCTCACCGTTATCGGAAGCAATACATATTCCTTGCTGGCTGACTTGGCTGCTCCTGACGCTCCTAGCACGAAGACTTTCGCGGAGTTGAGTGAGCTATTGACGAATCACTTCCAACCCAAGAAAATGGTTGTAGCTGAACGTTTTCGTTTTCAAAGGAGGTTCCAGCTTGAGAACGAGTCAGTCATGGAGTTTACAGCAGGACTACGTACTCTATCCCGTGATTGCAACTTCGGCGACTTCCTGAATGATGCTCTGAGGGACCAATTCGTATGCGGCTTACGCAGTGAAGCACTTCAGTCAAAACTGCTCGCAGAAGATGGCTTAACTCTACAGCGTGCCATAGAAATTGCTAAAGCACAGGAAGCTGCCAGACGGGACGCACACCGGTTCCAAGATACTACTGACAACCCGCCAACCATCGGTTTTATTCGTCGTAAGGAGGATCCGCCAAGCAACAGTCCTACGAGATTGTGTTATCGTTGTGGAAAGGGCAATCATTCGTCTTCCATGTGCCGCTTCAAAGACGCTAAATGTCACGAATGTGGAAAAAAAGGGCATATCGCTTCAGTATGTCGTTCCAGGAAAAAAGGGCCTCGACCATCTCCTGCCGGGAACTTGAGGGAACTTGAGGGAACAGTATGTGAAAGATGATGAGTCTGGATCTGATGAAGATCTTCCGATTAAGCTCGTTGGTGGTCGTCAACTGAAGTCTCGCCCAATTGCTGTTCTAGTTTCAATCAACGGGAAAGAACTGAACATGGAGGTCGACACTGGTGCAGCGGTCTCAATTCTCTCGGAGAAGACTTTCAGGAAAATATTTCCAAATGCTGTGCTTAAACCTGCTGCAGTCACTCTTCGTACCTACACTGGGCAGCGTATGTCAGTTGTAGGGCAGTTGACAGTATTGGTTAAATACCAATCTCAATCTCATTCTCTCCCTCTTCTTATTGTTGCAGGTGACGGACCCAGCTTGTTTGGTAGACTGGCTACGTCACATCACGTTGGACTGGAAAACCATTGGACTTGCATCCATGGATCAGCCAAACGTGCAATTGAACAGTCTGCTACAAGCATATGATGACGTGTTTGCAGATGAGCATGGAGAGATGCGACACTTTAAGGCAGATCTTAAGTTGAAAGACCCTACTAGTTCTCCCATCTTCAAGAAACCTCGTCCAGTTCCCTTTGCCCTGAAAGAAGCAGTTGGAATCGAGCTGGATCGTCTTGAAGACCAAGGAACACTAACAAAAGTCAACCATAGCGAGTGGGCTGCACCTATTGTTGTGGTACCAAAAGGAGATGGGCAGATACGCATCTGCGGAGACTACAAGGTCACTGTTAATCCTGTACTGGCTGTGGATCAGTATCCTCTACCCAAGCCAGAAGATCTGTTCACAGCGCTGTCTGGTGGAAAGCGGTTCACCAAATTAGACCTGCGGCATGCCTACCAACAGATGAGACTTGAGGACAGTGCAAAAGAGCTGGTTACCATCAATACACACAAGGGACTATACCAATACAACCGGTTGCCGTTCGGTGTGGCCAGTGCTCCAGCGATATTTCAGAGAACAATGGATGTTATTCTGCAAGGTCTTGAAGGAGTCATCTGCTACATTGATGATATTCTTATCACTGGCTCGTCAGACAAGAAGCATCTAGCTAACTTGGAAGAAGTGCTGAAACGTCTAAAACACCATGGAATCAAGCTCAAAACTTCTAAGTGCAAGTTTTTGGAAGACGAAGTTGAGTTTTTGGGACATAGACTCTCTGGGTCTGGAGTGAGCACAAGCTCTAAGAAAGTGGAGGCTGTACAACTGGCACCTGTTCCGACTAATGTCCAGCAGCTGAGATCTTTCCTCGGCATGGTGAATTATTATGGCAAGTTTATCCCCAATCTTTCATCCATACTTCACCCTCTCAATGCTATTTTAAAACAGAATCAAAAATGGAAGTGGACTCGAGATTGTCAGAGATCCTTTGAAACTGCCAAGGAGAGTCTTGCTCAAGCTCCAGTTCTAGCCCATTACGACACCGCTCTACCACTCCGTCTGGCTGGCGATGCGTCTACCTTTGGGCTCGGAGTAGTCCTCTCCCATCTTTTCCCTGATGGAACAGAACGTCCAGTGGCCTATGCCTCTCGAACTCTCTCTACAAGTGAACAAAATTACTCTCAGCTGGAGAAGGAAGCGCTCTCTCTGGTATATGGAGTTAAGAAATTTCACTCGTATCTGTATGGTCGTACTTTTGAGTTACTAACGGACCATAAGCCACTCACTACTATCCTTGGGCCGAAAACTGGAATTCCCTCAATCGCAGCCGCTAGATTACAGAGATGGGCTCTATTATTGTCATGTTACCAGTATCAGATTAAGTTCAAGAGCACTCAATCTCATGCTAATGCTGATTGTTTATCTCGTTTACCTCTCTCTCTCTCTGATTCTTCAGAATCATCAGATGTGCTACCCAGCTCCACTTCGGTATTTAACATCAACCAGATATCTGCCATGCCGATCAGCTCGATTCAAGTTGCTGAAGCTACCAGGCGAGATCCCACTCTATCAAGAGTTCTACTCTACACGAAACAAGGCTGGCCTAGTCATATAGAGCCTGGGTTACGTCCATACTGTGATCGAAGACTTGAACTAACAATTGAGCAGGACTGTCTGCTTTGGGGGATCCGAGTGGTTGTTCCGCCCAAGTTCACTGAGCAAGTTCTACAAGAATTGCATCAAAGTCATCCTGGTATTGTCAGGATGAAATCAGTGGCTCGAAGTTATGTCTGGTGGCCTCAAATCAACGAGGACATCGAACACCTAGTAAAGAAATGTGACAAATGTCAATCTACTCAAAGTGCTCCACCATTGGCACCCCTACACCCATGGTTGTGGCCTACTAAACCTTGGGAACGTATTCATGTAGATTTCGCAGGTCCAGTGAGAGGCAAAATGCTCTTTGTCGTGGTGGATGCTCACTCAAAATGGCCAGAAGTATTTGCAATGGTGTCAACTACAGCTTCAGCAACCATACGTGTGTTGAGATCTCTTTTTGCTACCTATGGTTTACCGCGTCAAGTTGTATCAGATAACGGCCCACAGTTTGCCTCTGAAGAATTTAGACTGTTCCTAGGAAGTAACCGAGTGAAGCATATCAAGAGTTCGCCATATCATCCTTCCACGAATGGTGCTGCTGAGCGATTTATACGTACTCTCAAGAGAGCTCTCAAGGGTGGTGATGATCTACACATGGATCTGACTACCTTCCTGATGTCCTATCGTATTTCTCCACATGCTACTACCAGCACTCCTCCATGTGAACTCTTTTTGAAGCGTACCATTCGTACTAGATTGGACATGATCCGACCAGATTTGGCCAGTACTATTTCTGACAAACAGTCTGCCCAGAAGGCATATCATGATGTACACAGCAGAGTACGAGACTTCTTCTTAGGTCAACGAGTGTTGGCTCGTAATTATCGTGAAGGGCCTCGCTGGATTTCTGGAGTTATTGCCGAGAAGAGGGGACCTCTCACCTATCTGGTTCAGATTAGAGATGATGTCCTTTGGAAGAGACATGTTGATCAAATCATCAATGCCACTGATACTCAAGATGAAGTTTCTCCCTGTTCCCATACTACAGATACTCCAGATGTTGTTACCCCTGTTCACATTCCTCCGGAATCCTCACCTGCACCAGTACTTCCTGCTCCAAGCTCAAGTATCATTGAACCTCCCTCCACTCCTCAGCCAGTTGAGATACAAGAAGAATCCTTGCCTCAGGAACCAGAACCCACTACTCAACCTCCTCTGCCAGTTCAACTAAATCCTCAGACACCGCCTCGTCGATATCCTTTGCGTCAAAATCGACGGCCTCCAAAGCGTTTTGGTTTCCCGGTGCAATCTTCGTGAGGGAGGAAGGAGAACTATTGTGTTTCAACAATTGAAGCCTGTTCGTGATTGAACATTGATTGTACATAGTTGTTTGTCGCTGTGTTCTGCACGGCCTTATAGAGTTGTAATCTTAGTGTCTCCGTTTGTAATTCATTGTTCCTAGTTCTATTTAAATGTGTGTGTTCTGCTAATAAGACAGTCTTTGAATCCTGACCTAATTCTGTCAAACACTACAGTCATAGCAAGAGTTTTCAAGATCATAAATTTTAATGATTGTCAATGTAACTCATTCACTATGTTGAAGCTAGTGTAATGTTACAGTATAATAGCCAAGTAGTTTATATTTGTTGTAATAGTCAATACATTGTTAACAAATGCCTTTTAACAAACATAAAATTAACACCATTGAGTAACCTACCAATGGCTATGTAAAGCACAGCAAGTGTGGTTACCAGTAATACATAGCTTAACTAGTAAAACTGACTTGAGCATTTGGAGTCATAGCACATAACAATAAATTGATCTAAAGCTGAAGCATGCATGCTATCATGGCAATCACAGCACAGTCTAATACAGGGAGTGCTAATCAAGCACGGTGAATAGAATACGGTGAACTATAGCGGTTTTTCAAGATCAAAACCGCTGTATAATCAAATAATATAAAGCTACAAGTGTGACAGGAAACACATTGTAATTTGAACACAACCAACAAAAAAACTACAATTCGAAAATTCCAAAAATGAAAAATATTTTAAGAACAACTTGTGACAAAAGCAAAGTTTGCATACTAAAAAAAATTGTGCCATTGAGGAAAACAAGACAGAATAAGAATAAGACAGAATAATGTTCTAATACTGAAAACATAAACAACTAAATAGATGAAACAGTGACATAGTGACACAATTAAAGTGACATAATCGAGCAAGAATTGATGATTGTCTTAGAAAGTACACGATCAATTAATGAATAAAATTATATGTCCCAAATCAATAACGATATTTATCAATACAGTAATACTGAAAGAAATGTAAATAACAATGAAATTATTTTATATTCAAACACTATGCAGAAATAGACAATGACTACACAAAATGAACAAAAATTAGAACTCAAGTGTTCCTTAATGAACGGTTATAACAAGCCAAAAATATTAAGTCATTGTTAAAAAAGGTGGAGCCAATAACAAAATCGATATAGAGGAGAGTGCAAGATTTGACAGAGGAAGATTAAATTCACGACAACAAGAAAGCGATAAAGAGCTGATATAACATATCTCGCACAGCATGATCGAGTAGTTCCATCTAGATATTCACATGTACTTTACTTCAAAACCGTACACGGATGAAACTACACTTTCTTGATCGTTCCAGTGTAAAATAATTGCTACGAATGGTGATTCAGTAGATATGATATCTGTTGTATATCAATACTGCTTTACAAGACAACATTGCCATTCTACGGCTCAAGTAAAGTCATTGCTTTAAACATCAATGATACGATTGTTTCGTACAGAAGTCAGGCATCATTCAGGAGATTTTCTGTTAGACAGATGACACTCATTTGTGTATTCTCCATGAAAACTATCACTATTGCTGTACGATCTCCAAGAGCACTCATAAAATTAGCGACATATATTTAACGAATCTTTTTTTTTCAGAAGTTTTCAAGACGTTTAATCCATGACAGTCTATCTGATTCTTATTACACAATACATCGTAAGGTTGTCTCATTCTTAAAGTCTTTCTTTGATTCTCATTTAAATCAACATTATTTCACTTTTCATCTTGTTTGCCCTCGTAATTCCAATAGTTGCTGATATGAAGAATTCATGCAGTCGGTGTATTAGAATAATTCTGTTGCTAACAATATACAACAGTGACTCCAGCAGTAGACACTTTGGTCTAATGTCTCTCGATAACTAGTCTCAAGCTAGTTATCATAAATATTAAATATCAAAAAAGTATGAAAGGTCAAAATTAAAATAATACAACTGTTGTATCAATTGAAGGAAGTCACGATTTATGAGAAATAAATAATAAAAATATAAGTAACGTTAGTAACAATAAATGGGCACTAAGGTGTAAGAAGAAAAAGGAAAAATAATAATAATAAGTTAATACTAATACAGATGTAATAAAGTAATTACAACAAAGAAACAACAACAAAAACACTGAAAAAAGAAGCAGAAATAGTAGACAACAATAGTCGATGATCATTATTCTTTGAAGTATAAGTAGAACAGCAATAACAAAAAAATAACAGGGAAAGGGAGTAAGGTAGGAAAACAAAAAAAATTAATGAGACTGTGATATACACAAGAAGTACACAAGAATTAATTGTATAAAATTTTGACATAACAGTCAACTCTTCCATAACTATATTAATGATTCTTGTCAAACAAAATATAATTTTTTTATAAAACAGAAAATGAAAACGAGTAAAATAGAATGCAAACCTACAAAATTACTAATAATAACTAAAATAATACTAATCCTGGCACATATCTATGACAATCTACGACTGACTAAATAATAACTGTGACAATCTCAGTTCAATTATTTGTACAACACTGTCGGTTTTTGCAGACACGGTCATATAACTATTAAAACCTGTTAACAACTAACAAAGGCTCAAATAATGACTAAAACCTGCTAACCTGTTAACATAAACGTAATCTGAAATGTCAGATTGTAACTAGTCATTACATACACTAAAGTGTAAAACAGATGAATGGCAGGACTGGAGTGAAAAACATAAAGCACCATCTTACACAAAGAAGTCTACAAATATCAACTACATGACTCAGCGCACAAATAGAATAAACATGTAACGCACAAATAGAATAAACGATCGTGTACAACAATCATTGCTGTTATCAATAATCAACCATAAAAATCATCTATCATGCTATACAATGGGACTCGTCAACAAGTGGTGTGTCCAACACATAGCTACTCGATACAACACACAGAAGCACTTGATAACTGAACACGAAGAGCAGGCAGATACAATACATTATATTGCAGATTACATGTGACGTCACAAACACGTGACTGGAAGCCATAATTATTGGGGGACAGGTTGCCTTTCTGATACCTCTGGTACAGCGACAGAAACAGTAAACTCCAAGAAACATGCCTGCATAGTTTACCCATGACTGTATCTACACTGTCGCTTCACCGCGTGTACATAGCATTGCTAAAACAGTTTGCTGTCCCCCAACGAGTACAAAGATACACAGACGTGCACGACTGTGACATGGCACGTAATGGGTCTATACAGACACATGCACTCCTATTCTTTAAGCTGCCCTTCACGTATATCTTGTAATCAAGCAGTATGTAACACACTAAACCACTGTGTACAGCAACGATAGTTCATCTATCAAACACGCGTACAAACACAATATTGAACGAGTTGTGGCTTACTTGGAATTTCACCATGAGTTACAACACCTTGTGATGAGCGCAAGTTCGAACAACAATGGTTGATGTATACAAGTCGCTCAGGTCTTTAGGATTCAATCATGTCCTCAAAGTGAGAGACAGTAGGTAGCCATTGATCGCCTAAACAGAACAGATAAACATTCGTGAATCAATCATTGATAAAATATATTGCTTATTAGTCACAAACCTGTAAAGAAAGAGAACAAACGACAAGGAAACACCGCGATGGCAGCCGATACAAGAGACAGTTGATTCGCCGCCATTTTGCTCGCTCTTGTCCGCGTGGAGATTGCGCAATAACTGGGAGTGGTCAGAAATATTTTCTTCCCCGCCTACTCCGAGATCGTCATGCATGAAGCTGGTACGTAAACAGTGAGCTCAGTATTGCGTAATGAATTAGAGTCTGTGAGCTACTATACATCTCCAGCTGATGGAAGTGACTCTGACTGCAGTCAATACGAAGAAGACTGTTTGAGATGAGGAGATGGCGCAGCATCCACGTTGAGAGGTGTGATTCTAGCTATACACGACTCGTACTGCACTGAAACTATATCACAAACACAACTATCCACCATTCCACAAACACAGCAACTGCAGATGCATGTATACAGGATTTCAGTACAGCTGTCACAATGCAGTCCAGCGGAGCTAGTCCTTTAGTTATGCAATCAGAAGCCATCAGTATGGTGGCCGAGAAGGACACTTTCGTTTTTCACTTTACTCGATTTCAAATCGGATTCGTGCGCCTCATATCGGATTCGCGACACTCATATCGGATTCGTGCGCCTCATATCGGATTCGCGACACTCATATCGGATTCGTGCGCCTCATATCGGATTCGCGTGACTCAAATCGGATCCGCCTTTTGGATTCGAGGCATTCGCTATCACATTCGCATCAAGTTTTGTTTCACATTATTGGATGCGCTTATTATTATTATTATTATTATTATTATTATTATTATTATTGGATGCGCTTCTCATTATTTTGTAATGGCCGCTAGGCAAGCAAAAGTGAAGCGTACAAAAGATGAAATCCTCAAGAAACTAGATCAAAGCGTGCTCCAGCTGAGACAAGAATTTTCTGATCAGCTGGACTCGCTAGCCAGCACACCTCCAGCTCCCTCTGGACCAAGGAACGACCCAGGTATTCTCGATCATGCAACTTAGATACAATCTGATGTTACATTGTGTACAGTGCTATTTGCTAGGAGGTGCTGACAACTAGTGCATGGCTATAATTATTGGAGACGGTTGTAGAAATTGGCTGAAGCACGCAGTGCTTTTTGGTCCACGCCTACTAATTATGTACTACACAAAGAGCTAGCTTATGAATTCCATTATGTGTACAGTAGGGGCCCCCTCAGCCCTATATGCTATACATGCACCTGGATAACATTATTTGTTTCTGTTGTAGCTAAAAGTATGGTGCAAGTAACACTGAACTAAGAGCCTGTCTGTGTTAATTGAATCGATCAGACATACGTATATTGTTTATGTGGTGAAGTCTATCGGTTTGCTCAAAACAGGCACAGCTAACTGGAGAGTTATGATACAAGTAGCCTCATGAAGCTCTGTTGCTATAGTTATACTTTGTGATATTTTATTCTAAAAATGTGCTTTGTTTACTTTGTGGTAATTTTTCTTAGCTGATGTTGTCATGCGTGCTAAAGGGATGCAACTTGATGCTAGAAGAAAATCTCTGAGCAAAGGAAAAGGAAAGCAAAAAGCAGAGGCTCGCACTGATCATTTAAATGTATAATACAGCTAATTAAGTCTCATTGAATTGGTGTTATTTTCATGTTTTTATTACGCAGCTGAATGTTTGCAAATGGTCAGAACACGAAAGAAAGGATATACAAGAAAGGGGGATTATGTGGAAGTGAGAATCGGAAAGGGTGCTACATATCAAGAAGTCACTCAGGCTTGCTATTGTGCAGTCATGGATGCCGGAATGGGTTCATCATCAGAGGACGATGATGCAGATGCTGAGAGTCTCGCCCTTTTTAGAGCTAATGGAGCAATAATACTGGATCGCCCAATAGAGAGCACTTCAAGCAATATGGTTCCCTGGTCACTTGGTGCCTACATGGGTACTTTCCAGTGTTACCAAAAAACAGGAGTTACCATCAAGTGTGGAATTGGTTTCACTGCCAAGGTAACATTTTGTGATTACATAAACTGTAATGACAATATTGTGTATAGGTTTCAAGTGCAAGGAAGAAGCCATCATCATATGTTGACACAAGTATGACTATAATATTTCGGCAGGATGATACAGACATCATCCAGATAATTACAGAAGTCAAACAGGCCGAGCCATTTGTAATTCGGCTGACGAGCAATGAATCCTTTCAGTATATGCTTGTCGCAGAAGGAAGAGTGCTGCTAGAGAGCGAGAACGGAGAAGTGAAGGACTTCTACAAATTAATCTTCGCGATCTATTACACATTTAACTTTAGCTACCCCAACTTTTTGTCTACTGCACTAATTTACATACAGCACTATATTTTAAACATCCCGCACTCCACTATGATTAGATTTCTTGAATACTTATGGTTATTATGTATCGTGCTACACTATTATACTAAGGTGATTCCCAGTTTAAAGATGGTTAAGATACAATCACGTCTCATCAACCTCGTAAAGAGCCACCAAAAGATATAGCTATGGAAGATGATGAAGACAAGGAGGACCAGGGAGTGGCTACATTGATGCAAGACGACAGACCCAGTGATGACTTTCATGACTTTTTTAAGGAAGAAATAAGTAATATAGATACACCTAGCAACGCAACACCTAGCAAATCTGGCAACACATTCCCCCAGGGCTGTTGCAAAGAAGGCTGAAGCCCTTAAGTCAGAGAAATATAAGGTAATTACATGTTTATACCGATCGCCACAGAGACATCTGGTGTTTCTGGTCCACATAGTTTGCAGTTTATTAAGGACCTTGGAAGGCAGATAAGAAACAATTAAGACAGTAGAGCCTAAATCTATATTGTATATCATCCAGCGGCTGGCAGTAGCTATTCAGAGAGGCAACTCAGCCAATTCTGTATCTATTTTAGGAACTCATGGCTGAGACATTGAACTTCTTTATTAATTTTTTTCTTTGCTTATTAATTTCAGTTGTATTTATTATTACAACTAAGTATTTTTGTAGTTTTCATTATAATTATTTGCTGTTGAAAGACATGGCTACCATCTTCCACGATACACCTAGTTTAGATAGAATAGTACAATTCATAGATAGGGATAAGATTGAACATGTTATTGCTAATCAAATAAGGGGGATTATATTTTGAGGGGATTGTAGACATTATCTGATATTGAGAAAGGATATGCCCAGATCGAGAAGGAGGCATTGGCGGTGACATGGGCTAGTGAGAAGTTTCAAGAATTCGTTCTGGGAAAAGAGTTCACCATAGAGACAGACCATAAGCTACTTGTTCCACTTATCAACTCGAAAAACTTTGACAACTTATCACCAAGAGTTCTGAGGTTTTGACTGAGACCAACGTCCAAGAACAATTGGATACAGTAAAAAGGAATAAGGACATTTACCAAAAAATTGCCAGCGAGATGAATGAAAGAGGCTTCAACAAGACCTGGAAGCAATGTAGGGTAAAAATAAAAAACCTAACGCAAAGATATCGCAAGGTTCGTGTTTCTGGTTACTGATGAGCATTGGTAATGTACTTTTTTTAGATTAGAAACAGTAACAATGTCTCTGGAAGAGGCCGGTCTTCTTTTCAGTATTATGATGCAATTAATGAAATACTAGGCACTAGGGCTGCTTCACAGCCACCAGTACTGCTTCAAAGTGGACAGGAAGAACCACTTGACACTGACGGCATTTGTGATCAACTTGTTGCTTTGTCATCTACTGAATTTGAAGGTATGCATGTTATTATTAATATTCAGTTTACTTTATGGTTATAAAGATAATCAGAATGATGCACAGGTAAAAGAAAAATTTTATAAAAAAATTCCTTGTTACTTCATTGTTAATAATTATACAGATATGTCATCTGGTAACAGTGTGAACAACAGCACTGACGCCAGCACTGACAACAGCACTAACAACGGCACTGACGCCAGCACTAACAACGGCACTCAGGCTGCGCTGATGCCAGTACTAACAAAAGCAGCAGTAGCAACGGCAAGACTACAGGCAGAGGTCAGTGTGACTAATGTAGTCTGTAAACACATAAATTAATCATGTTTCAGGTAAAAATCGCTATCCTAAACCTACTAAAAAAGAGGGAGACCGGACATGACTTGGTGCAAAACCTGGAATTCTGATCGCTCTTCGTCTTCCTGCGTAGCTGACTAGCCACAAGTATTTTCAGAATCTAAATCACCTACATAATTTTACCTGTAACGCCAAACGCCAGTTACAGGTTACACGTTACACGTAACGTGAATCTAAAGGTCTCTAATAGTGAAAAAAGATGTAGTGGATGGAAAGTACAAGTTTGTGTTTATATCTCCCGAGTCCTTGAGCATGCAGAAATATCGAGACATTCTTTTGAGCTCTCCCTTCAAGGAAAACCTGTGTCTGTTCGTGGTCAATGAAGCTCCTTGCATTTTGTCAAGGTGAGTTTATTAAATCGCTAGCAAGCATATTGATGCACCAGTTGAATAGCTTTGTTAATTGTCATACTTCTTGCAGGAGAGACTTTCGTCATCAATTTCAATTATTAGGCAAAGTAAGGTCTCTGGTCTCTACTGCTACCGTGATGGCATTGACAGCGACATGCAATTCCGTCAACATCACTGCCATAAAGCAAGAGTTGAGCACGGACAATTGCGAAACAATTTTATGGAGTTTTGACCGTTCAAATATTTTTTTGTCAACGACAGCACTACCACTTAAAAAATGAGGATTTTTAGAGTTTCTTGAACCTGAGGTTTCTACGCTGACAACTCTTGGCATTAATGCTCCAAGAAAATTCTACTTCTGTAGAACTAATTCTTCTTCTCTCAATCTTTCCATTGTTTTATAGATTCCAGTACTCCTGTACATGTGCCAATGCCGAATGCTACATATGCGTGTTCATTAAGTTTAGAGGAAACTATTGAACAGTATATGAATTAATAGTATGTACATGTACTATGGAAGATTTGAAGTTAGCATACCTGGTCCAACGTCTATGTTCTGTTCCAGATAATGTGGTTGCGACAAATGATAGGTCATGTATCGCTGGTGTCGAAAGGCTACAGTTTTTGCAAGGAACTCTTTACCTTTTAGAAAAATTAATATTGGGTAAATTTTCTTCTAGCAACATTGGAAAAAAAGTAACCATGACTTACACATCATTGAATAGCTTAACTTTGGAACAATAGATATCTCTTTCTTTTCCTAATTACATGATACACTGGCAGTACTATAAACTTTTGAATTTACCGCCTCTCTGCTATGCAGCGTCTCCAGCTCCGGGAACAATACAAGCACCTACGCCACCCAGCCACGACCGTGTATGGGTGGTAGTAGGGCAGCAGATGCTACCGGTTCAGTTGTGTTTCCTCGTAAGCAAGATGATTCCGAGTTGTTTGAATTCTATAGGGACAAACTAGGTGACAAGTGTTCGAATTATTTCTATGTACCATTCTCAATCTCCTCCTCCTTCTGTAAAAAAGCAGTTTCTTCTCTCTCTCTCTGATCCTAATGGTGTTATCAGTGTTATTTGCAAGAAATTGGTAGAGCTGGAAAAGACAAATTGATGTCAACAGTAACAATCCTTTTTTGCAGCCAACAGCTACAAGAAAGGTCTACGCTTGAACGTATTACTTCTTAAGTGATGCAAGTGAGTAGGAATTTTTGCCTTTGTCAATTAATCTATGTACTTGCAGCAACATGGCGTGTCATAGTTGTCTACTTAAATGATTGACTAAATGACTGGAAACTTGGCGTGTCATGGACGTCTACTTAAATGATTGACTACATGACTGGAAACTTGGCGTGTCATGGTCGTCTACTTAAATGATTGACTACATGACTGGAAACTTGCTAAATCAACAACAACACACATCTAATTGAAGGATCGACAATGGTTGACTTGACTTTAAGAACTCTGACAAGGCGTATCACCGAAGGTCATAACTTAAAAGCTACTCTCAATGCAGACTCCAGCTCACTATCATCAAACAGTATTAAAACACTACCATTGCAAAAACTGCGAGTTAATATTGTTTCTGTAGGATGACATCATGCCTGGTGCTCAGCAACAACTCCTCAGTGAGATCTTAGAAAAACAGAATGAGATGCTTCTAAAATGAGGTGAATTTTGGTATAACTAAATGTTTAAATAAGATAAAGATACTATACAGTAAAATAAGGCTCATAGAAAGGAGGAAAGAGCTATGGAAAGGCATACAAAAAACTGTTGAAAGCAAAGGCAGGTCAGAAGTCAGCTCAAAACAAGAAGAATAGCTGTCACAAGCAACCAATTTAGAGTGTGGTTATTGCAAATAATAGCATCTTCGTCGTGTGGTGGGAGACCATATGCTGACATTTGAAGAAATATCGACAGTGTTAAGTCAAATTGAAGCATGCCTGAACAGCCGACCCCTCGCTCCATTGAACACTCCGCATGTTGACGGAATTGATGTTCTAACTCAGGAACGTTTCTTCTATTTCGCTCCTAAAGCGCTGGGATCTTTGTCAAATTTGGTTCGGCACTTCTGGCAGAGATGGTCCAGTGATTATCTCACTTCTATTAACAAGTACAGCAAGTGGAAGTGCCCAAACCGAAGCATTCAGTCAGGCGACTTAGTTATCTTTCGTGAAGACTCTCCATTTCCTACAAAGTGGCCACTGGGACAAGTGTGTCGAGTATATGAAGGCAAGGATGGTCTCGCTAGAGTCGCTATGATCAAGACTGCCTCTGGATCGTATAAAAGACCAGTGACTAAGCTTGCTCTGATATTGCCGGTTGATGAGGACAATTAGCTAATCATTGAAAGCCGTAACTTCATTGTTTAATCATGCATTTCCCCCTGACTGTTCTCATTTATCATTGTATCTTACTATCTTATGATTTAAGACCGTTCGGTCTTGGCCGGCGGCACGTGTAAGCTTATTTCATTGTTTTTGAAATTTTACTCATTTTGTGTACTCTATAATAAGAATCAGTTGTTCTGTTTTGAGTCAATTGGGATAATGTCTTTATCCGCCTGCATCTGCTTCTAGTCCTAACAGCTTATGGTTATTATGTACTATTATACAGAGGTCAAGCCCCCTAAGCCCCATGCTAAACACGCCCCTGCTGGAAGGGGTCGCTTGGATAGTGGAACTGCTGGGCAAAGTCAAAGCTGTAGTGTGCAGCGACGTGACTCCTTGCAAGCTTCCCTGTACACATCCCTCTCACTGGTCGCTATCCTGAGATGCTCTTCATACTCCTTCAGCGCCTGCATGGTTAGGTAAACATTAGTATGTCAATTGTGCGTAAAAATGTTTACCTCTGTCTTCTCTCCTTCAGTGAGATTGCTGCTCCTCATTAGCAGCCCTGCCTTTGCATGGCACACTGCACACAGATCTGTGCGTGGTTTAGCCGGTACAATCATGGGCAGAAGAGTCCTCCATGACAACCTTGTCCGATTACAGTCTGGTGCTGGTTGAATTCAATCTAACCACTTGCCTCCCGACAACCCATGTTCTCTATCACGGCAGCAGTATTCTCAGATCAAGATCTTTCGGTATTGTTTCATGAGTACTTGTCTGGAGGTTATGAGTTGAACCGGAGTGGTTACATGTTCTTTCTCCTGTCAAAAAAAATAGAATTGGGTGGTCGGGAAACAGAAATAAGTCACAGACCTTCACTGTCTCTTCATGATTGCTCAAACAATTTAGGGTTAAAGTATGGTTGATCTGGCTTGTCGAATAGGAGGTGAACATCAGTTACCCCAGCATCATAGTAAGTTATAGCGTAACGGTTAAAAAGTTGATGTGAATAGTCAATGATGTTTTATTATTAAAAACAATATTAAGCATCCTTTTACTAACGTGAATCTTCCTCGAAGCACCTGGTTCTTTGTTTCTGACTTTCTTAATTCTGACTATAACAAGACTATAAAGATCGAGCTCAGTAATAGTGATCGAGTGAAACTTACTCCTTGCAGCCCGATCCATCCTCCCTCTTTTGGTCAGCGCTGCCCTTCTTCTTTACCGGAGTTTGGAGTGACGAGTGATATGAGATTTATTTTCAAATTCACGCCAAAAATATCACGTGATGCGCCTAAGTTTCTCAGTCCTGCTGAGACCATGCAGCTCAGTAGCCCGCACAGCTTAGCCTTGTAGGCTGCATGCACTACACTGCCCGAGCGAGCGCAGTACACTTATAAACATGTTATCTCAATGTTATCGCATGTTATCTCAAGCTGTGTGCATGCAACATGCATGTTACATGCACCGTCACGTGCAGTGTTCCAACAGACCTGCTGGCTGCCTAGATCAACTGGAACCAGTTCCTGAAGATTGGCACTGAGTAATGAACTTCATGATCAAGTAATTACAAAAGAAATATCGAATTTTACAATTATGTGTTAATGCAATAACTTACACATATTACATGCATATGTTGAAGCTGAAAAGTGAAATCACACATATAATAATTATAGGCAATTTATTGTTTGCTTTGTGTGCTTTATAGCTAATTTGACAGACAAATCAAGCCCGGAAGACCATGGTACCTGGGTGCGAGTGCCAGAGGTGCACTAATGTTCTGCTGGCCCAACAACAGCCTGAGAGTGAGACAGACACTGACAACAGCTGCACATCAGATTGGAGTGAAGAAGGCTATGGCTATGACGAGGACGAAGAGGAACAGATAGAAACTGAAGTAGTAACCATGGAACAGCTAATTCCTGATGCAATAGATATTGTTTAATCAACTAATACTACTTTCTGTACTAATACTATACTTTGTGCAACAACACTCAAAAACAACAGTTTGGGTCAACTAAGTCATTGTATTACTACCCAGTGCTCTTTAACTTAGGTACACTTTTGGTTTAACAGTCCAATTTCATTAAAACTTTCACAGCTCAAACTTTCACCCTAAACCATGCCTGTTGCCAGGACGTATCCCTGGTTACAAGCGTTCAGACCTGCAACTGCTTCTTTGTTCTACAGCTCGATCTTCGGTCTGGAGACAGCACAGCAGTGCTTGTGATCTAGCTCACCACAGGACAGTAGCCTACAGCACTTTTTGCAACACATGGAGGACAATGGTCTTGCCAGCAAAACCAAGAACTGACCTCTGTCCTGTATGTCTTGCTAAAGCAGGATTGCTTATGAGAGCGAGCAACCTAACAGATGGAGAGAAGTCACAGCTAATAATTTCAACTTGTAACGCACTATCTAAAATAATTATGGACAGGCACTGAAGGAGTATGAGGCACACTTGAGTCAAGCGATGGCAGAGAGGACTACTTATCGTGAGATATGCAAGAAGACACGAGAGATCTGGGAGACACACAACACCACTCCCACTCCTTCATTGCCATGGCGACCATCAAAAGCTCACTATAGCTTCGATTTCGCCCAGCAGTTCCACCATCCGAATGTCCCATTTCAACCTGGTCCCATCTACTTTTTAACTCCTCGGAAGTGTGGGCAGTTTGGCGTATGCTGTGAAGCAATTCCTCGTCAGGTTAGTCTCGTCAGGTTAGTCAGCCTTCAATTACTAGGTCAACTACCTTATTGACGAGTCTGTCGCTGCTGGCAAAGGAGCCAATACTATTATCAGTTTGTTACATCACTACTTTAACTGTCATGGCCTCTAAGAATATCATGCCATGCTAAATGCAGACAACTGTTCAGGACAGACCTACCAAATTACATTCAAGTTGATACAATTGGCCTCTCCATCTACACTAGAGGCGCGGCCTGGGTGGCGTCAATAATCAATGCTTTTATTAATTCTCTCTACACAGAGTACTGTGAACTGAAGTTCCCATCAACTCATATCGATAAACTGAAGCGGGACCTTACATCTAAGTGTGGTGAAGAAAGGCGCAAGCAGGCAACACTACAGTAGTAAACTCCCGGTCCGCGGTCATGCATCACCCCACAATATCATTTTACTCTATATTGCATATAGTCTACACTTGTAGACTATCACAACTACCAAGCGCATGCGGCAAGTATACTTGATGAGTACAGTGCTATTTTGCAGTAACACACAATGTTCCATGCCATTTCACTGTCTATTGACAGAAGCCATTCTATGCCATGGAGGATCACAAGAACTGGTCAGGATACTCAATCGAGTCGGAGCTGTAGCATCTCTTGAGACAAACCGAAGGCTAGCAACTCTAGTTGTGCAGCAGCGTATGTCCAAGGGCATCATAGCAGAGATACACCCCAAGTTGCTTTCGGTTGTGTCTATAGACAACATAGACATACTACAGTCTCATGCCTTTGTCTCCAGCACAGACAGAACCAGAAGCTGGCATGGAACATCTGTCCAATGTACTCAACCTCTTCCACTCTCTGCACGCCTTTCAAATGACGAACGAATGTCCAGTCATCTGGAAGAAAGCAGGGTCCCTCTCTTTCACCACCAGCGTCACCAACTCCAATAGAAAAATCAAAGCGTCGACGTTGTACGTTGACAGAACAACAATCACCACATACCAGGTTGGTTAATAGCATAGAACCAGTCGTTGATCCTCACTTTGAAGACTATGTCGAGTACGATGCACAAGCACAATCATGCTTCTGTATGAGCGAGTTCAAGCTAAATCAGGCAGAGTCTGAGGCAATAGTTAAACTTCAGAGTGACATTTTCAACTGCATGATTTTGAAGTACGTACACTTGAACAGCACAGATTCCAAACTACCAGGGCTACAGTCTCTCATTAATTGTGTTGCCAAGCAAACGTATAGTTGTGAAGTCTCTAATGTTGTGTATGTTGAAATTCTGAGTGAACTAGCAGACTCAAAACCAACTTTGACAAGTATTCTAGGCAAGCTACACAAAACATTTGTTCAGGAGATTGGGCACAAGTGGGTACTAGTTGTTGGTGATGCAAAGGTATTTGTCATTTTACAGAAGATCAAATCACAGGTTTCCACTGTCACTACTCCACATGGTCTCCAGGACTGCCTTTATGTACAAACACTATTTATGCTATAGCCCCATTCAGAAAGCACACATGCAGCTGATTTGACTCCCCAGTTTTCTAACAAACTGGCTGTTACTTGCATTCAACACCACACCTCTCCCACTACATCCTAGTATAGGAAGACGTGTGGTGTTGACCAGTAACAGCAACTGTAGTCCTTTGTCAAAACGGATCAAAGGCGGAGCAGAGCAAGACGGATCAAAGGAAATGAAAGGGAAAAGCTGAAGTCGAAACTGATAGACCAGAACCCATCTACCATCCGCCATCAGCAAATACCATCAGAATCCAAGAAAGGTCAGTATCTGGATGAAGGTTTATGCAAGTCACTAATTAATTTGAGAGAGAATCAGATAGAAGAAGAGAGGAGTAACAGTGTCTTGCAAAGAAAGCTGCTGCCAGGGTATATACAGAAGATCACTGCGCATCCATTCAGTGTGGTGTGCTACACTGAAACTGGCATCAGTATTTGGCATACAAATGCTAGCTCCTGTGTCGTCTTTTGTGATGCAACGGGATCACTAGCATCAATGAAAAGCAAAGAATTGCCAACAGGTTCATCAAGAACTCTTCTATATTACTCATTAACCCTTTAACCCCTATTGTCGCCATTTGGCGACATACATACTTCAGACACCATAACTTTATCAAAAAGTGTTAAAATATCCCAAAATTAAGCTAAATTGAAGAATACAAATAACCGCAAAAAATCCAGTGGTTTTCGGCGGGCCCCCTGCTCCAAACGTTATGGCGATGGCATTTTTCTATGGCTTTAGTGCAAAATTCACAACATTTTAGGAGAAACAAAATGGCCGCCAAGAAATTTTGGACATTTTATGGCTTCAGGGTGCTCGGAAACACATTTTTGTGCATTCTCTATGATCTGGGCTACATTTTGCACTCACCAAAACCACTGCTATCTGTGTGTACTTTTCAGTAGCCAGCCCCAAAGCACTAACTTTGAGCAAAATTTGACGAGGTCGTTGCACTTTATCGGCTTCACTTTCGAAGTGGGAGGGGCATATCGACTGACTTGAGTGTGGGCAATTGCGGCTACTCACTGGCGTAAAAGGACGCAAATTTGAGACCAGTAGCACACAAGACACACGAGATATTCACGAGAGAAGTGGTCAGCATTTACGAGGTTAAAATTTCAGCCAGATAATTTAGTAATTAAAGGGTTAATAGTGAAGCACCCAGTTCTCAAGCGACCTCCAGTTGCAGTAGCAGAATTGCTATCAACAGAACACACCATCATGGCAATTTCACATTTTCTCGAAGTTGTTAGAAGAGCTGAAGGGCTTTTATATAGCTCTTTGGTGAAGCCACGTGTGGTTGTTATCGATCACAGTGTTGTTCTTGTTAGAGTTATCACTACAGACACTGTTGCACATGCGCAGTTTGTACTTTGAACACATGTTTAATTTTTCCTGATTATTCCTCATCCGCACTAGTTACCGTTGCTGTGTTTTGTGCTATAATATATTTCAATTAGTTCTCGCCTACGCTAACTTTAATGATCACTTTAATTTGTGCTTATAGTAGCAATGCGAACCTACTTTAAAACTTTGAAAAACCGTGCACAGCGACCAAGAACAGGCAAACAGAGCGAAACAACAACGAAGCAAAGAAGAAGACAGAGAATGATAAATGTACGTAATATGTATATAGTTAATTTTATGGTCAAAGTAAAATTGTGCATATTTCTATTCTCCTTATAGAAAGCATTGGCAAGAAAGAAAGCCATGCAAGCATCTTCTACAATGGCACCACAAGTGAAAGTTCAATTGGAGCCTGTGCTAAAAACTGACTACATGTCCTCAGATGAGAGATCTTCAGATGCCTCTTCCAACTCTGGTGATGAAGGCATGTGTACTCAGCAAGGAAAAAACTTCGCAAGCACCCAGCGATGTGGAGGAGTGCTGAGTTAAAAGAGTACATCCATGAGCCTTGACAGAAAAATCGCTAGAAGGAGGACTGAGTGGGGAAAGGTGATGGTTTTAAACACGAGCATTGGATGTAATTCTTCGCGCTCAGCTCCAATTGATTGCCCAAAGTGGGCAAAAACTGTTTTCACTGACTGACTATAGCACATAATTATTGTAGTACATACTGATACTGATTTGTACACTTGTAATAATAATGTTTCAGTTTACTTTTGAATTCAAATTGACGTGACAAACGCCATGGTGCATGCATCAACATTGGGACAGTGCGGCTGGCATGAAATCCGTCATACGTGTAACTTGTAACGTGTAGACGATCACGTGAGCATTGCCACACGTTCGAGTACGGGTCTATTCCCCCAGTTCTGAACGTGTAGCACCCCGTCTACAGGTCGGCCGTTTCCCTGTAGATCCTGTTGCTCGAGATAATGTCAGCTCCACATTTGTTATAGCTAAACAAGTACCTTGGTGCCTGCTTTACTTGTTGGACTATTTAGAATGCACATATGCGCTGTCTGTCATCTGCAGCACTCGTCTGAACACGAGCAACCGTAGATTCACCTGCCACTTGCACTGCTGGAAGCTCATCTGGGGCAACAAACGTGTTCAGGCAGTTGATTTCAGCGTATAAAAGCCATGTCTTGGTGCAAAACCTGGATTCTGATCGCTCTTTGTCTTCCTGCGTACCCGTCTAACCAGAAGTATTGTGAGGCGTTTGTAAAATCTAAATCACCTACGGAATTGTACCTGTAACGCCAAACGTGAGTTACAGGTTACACGTAATGTGGATCTAAAGGTCTCTAATGCCTTTAATTGCCATTGCGGTCTGTCACAATTATAGTCTAATAGATCTATAGTCATCCGCCATGATAGCAACACGCCCACAACACCGTCATCCCCTATCCTACTGGGCAAAATACTACTACTCCTAGTCTCCATTATACACAGGCTTAGTTAGCATTAATTTCATTATGCTATAGTCGTTCACTGTCGGGCCTTGCTGCTCTGATACGTTCACTCGCACCTAGTCGCGATCTCTGTACGACATGCGGTGAGCCGGTGCGCGCAAGAGGATTTTTGCACATGCTTGTACATTAATAACAAAATCACATGTGCATGCGCTCAGTACAGCTAGGCACTAAGATCGTAAGATGGATCAAGAAGCAAGTAAGCAAATCTGCGTTTATGCCAATGCATAGGTTATACTGACTTTCCACTTAGATATAAATGTGCCGGAAGAGCACGAGGAGCTACTAGAGCGGTGGTTTGAAAGTATGATTGAGTGTTAAGTTACTTAAACTTTGCACCTCACTATTAGATGAGGATTGGCAATATATCTGGGGGGAGAAGCTCCTGCTGCTCTAATTGAAGAGGGAGCTACAGAGAGAGCCAATGAATAGAGGACAAGAACTTGGACTAACAGTTACTAATAATAATAACATTAATGTTAATATTAATTTTAGCATGCTGTCAACAATAGAATACAGTCACAACAACTCAGTATCTAAAACTATAGTAACTATCAGGGGGTGCCAGTGGCGGAAATTGTCGACCCCAGGCCGGTTTTTTACATAGCCCCATTACCCACCCACCCACTACGTCATAACGTGTCATATAATGATATTCACAATGCGATCTAATTAATATTCATGAAAAGATGGCGATCGCGTACACGTAGCTCGTCGTCGATAGCGCGGGTGAGTCAATAGCGCGAGTGTAGTATCGATCGCGATCATACAGAAAACTGCTGCAGCAATCAGAGATCAGAAAGCGACTGCACTACCACTGTGAATGTGGCCAAGATTAAGCGACTACACGTTTCAGCGAGTGCTCGTCGCAGAAAACGCACCCGATGCTGCTAAAACTCCACGATTTGATAGCTTCTTTGGACGGAAGAACAACACTCAAGGGCTGAGTGCAACTGAATCTACTGCAGAAGCTGGTGAGTAGAATAACTGCCTGGCTTACAAGTAGAAGCAGCTGATTATGCTAGCCACGCCTTCAGTCCACACCCTTCACAGCATGATGCCTTTATTTACCTGCTTTTTACAGTGTATGGGGATACACACTGTAAATAATAACAAAAGCATGTTATATCTGCATGATATAGACCTCTTATGGTGTCAAGAACCTGTAAAACAACTCTACAGACCACCAGAAATGTAGTGGCTAAAATTTACGCAAAATGACTTTTTGTGTAAAAACCCTCTCAACCCACCCACCCACTTTTTGGCCTGGGGTCGGTAATTTTTCTTTCTGGTACCCCCTGGTAACTATACTGGAAAGATAATTTGCACATCAACTAACTAAGTAGCTGGTTATGTACTAGCCAACACTACAGCAGCAACTTGTCACAAGCATCTGACAGTGTAAAATGATAGTCAATTTTACAAGTTGAATTTTCAGCTTAACACATGTATCCGTCGATAATGCAAAGTCAGGTGCCTTCTGCGTCCATGACCCCTATAAGAACACTAGCTGTGTTCACAATAGGTGAAAGTGATTCACACTAGTATCTAAGACAGACAAGACCGTCATCTCCATAGTGACTGACAAACAGAACCAGCTAAATCAATGTGAAAACTAACTTAATAATTATGGCAGTAGCTAAATGCATTTCCTCCTTGGCCTCTATACCCATCTTCTCCTTGGGAGCTGGTCCGACCTCATCCACCTCAGTCGCTAGCACTTCCCCCGCCGTCCCATCTCTCTCGTCGCTCATCGCGTCCGTGACGTCCGGCATACCGTCACGCCCTAAGCCTAATCCACTGACTTATTCCCCTGTTCTCCCTCCCATTCCAGTGAAGGTAGAGAAGGCTCGTGCGGGCACATTCATCGACTTTAAGGAACTCCTCCTGGACAATATCACCTTGTCGGAACGCATACAGGCTCTCGAGCAGGCAGGATTTCAGCTATCCCCCCCCTGGCCACTGTCCCCTATGGTAGGATTTGAATCAGGAGCTTATCATATTTTTGGGGGATGACACCACTAACGTTATACGCCAAAAATCACTCGGGGCAGCAATCATGGTATCTGATTTTGCTGATGAGATCAATGGGTTCGTTCGTGATGAAGTTCAGGAAGCACGACTTTTATTAGAAACACAGAAAGAGGGGTACTTCAACTACGATTATCTCTTAGAGCAGGTGGAATGCACTATAAACATCATTGAGCGGGTTCATCCACAAGCCAAGGGGCTTTTTCTTTTCGATAATGCTCCATCGCACAGAATCATTTTAGAGTTATTTTAGAGTTTACTTAGCTTACAGTATTAAATCCATTATGCCATTGCAATTGGTTCTGATTTGGTGCGTACAGGAACTGAGAAAGTCATTATAATCTCTGAGTCAAACCAGTCTAGAGCTACGATCCAAATGGCTGCTAATGCAGCCATTTGCAATCTGACAATCAAGGTATGATTGCCCTAATTTTTGTCATCTCTACCATTCCTCCTCCAGTTCCAGGCTCAGAGTGTACTTACTTAGAATGTACTCAGAATGTACCGCTGTTGCTGCTGTGGCGCCGCAAGAGCCGACCACCACGCAGTTGCTCGTACCGTATGCATTGTCAAGAGAGCATCAAAGGGCGAGCTGGCTAGCGAGGGTTCCTAGGCATTGAAAAAGTGCAAACAGTCTATCCTGGTGAGAGAAAAATAATAGGCATCATAAAACATTAAATAATAAAATTGTGACTGACAGTTCTTCAGGAAATCTGAGTCATTTTCATAGAGTTATGTTTGAATTGTCCTGTGTGTCTCAAGCAATAGAAGTAAGAATATCAAGTATACAACAAAAACTACAATAATTTATTTCTCATCAATAGTATGGTATAATGTGTAAAATAATTAAGCATTAGTTAAAAGCCTATAATTGCACCACAAAAAGCAACTAACACATTGCACTTTTACAACATCTTTAATGGAATCAAACGCTAAACCTGGTGTTGGTGATTCTAAAACTCGAAGAGAAGAGAATTTGTCTCAAATGAAGGTTAAACTTCCAGAGTATGTGGTTATCTGCTTGGTTGCTGCAGACAAAACCGTCTACATTCGCAAAACTACGGCAATTTGGCTACTCCAACAAGGTGAGATGGTGTCAACAGATCGTCTTTTCCGAGTTAGAAAAACTCAACCCTACCACACAACAGCTTCTGAGACAAAGACAAGTGCCATTTTACAGCCAACTGCACAAACATCAATAGAGGTTGGTGACATGTGCGTGTTTTTGAAAGCAGGTACAACTAAGTGGCGTATTGGCAGAGTACTAAAATTTGCCTACTACATGGCGAAAAAGAAGGGTTCAAGGATGTACCGTGGAAATGCACGCACTGTCACCGATAAAAACATTGGTGTGTTATATACATGGTACAGCAACAAAGACCCATCTACAGCCACTTTTTCAATAATAGAGGACAAAAAGCTCCATGCTTACCAGCCCATTTTTGCATATGTATGTACACTATCAACAGAATGTTTTGACAGTATCAATGAATCAAAACACAGCACATTGCAGAGCATAACCAAAACCAGTTCCCTTCAAATCTACTTACTCACAGCTAAACAATTTACTCTAGCAATGACCTATGATCAACTCAGCAAGATCACGTGATCACTATCGCTATTCAGTATGATAATAGTTCAGTTCAATAATGATCGGCCACAACAGCATCGATATCAGTTGGGTAAGAATGACCTAGTGACGTAGGTATCATGTAAATCAGCTTAGTAATCGGAGAAGTTAGTGATGGAACGTCTACTCTGCGATTTGTTGGATTTGTGGACAGGCAGCAAAGACAGCTGAAACAATTTCTGCAGACAAGGAGGTCAGTGGAAATGAAAATATTCAAGTTGAGGCGTCGCTGAGAGATACGACAAAGAAAGAAATACTGGTAAAAGATGCTACAAAATATGCCCTTCGAGCGAGGCGTTGATATCGCAGGAATCGAATTTCAAGCTGCGGAAGCGATCACTATTACCGTAAGAGAAGTGAACGAGATAGAACCCCTGACAATCGTCTCGATTCTCTTAAAAGTCGTGAGATGCGAGGAACCAATCACTTTGGGAACCAAGCAAAAGCAAGACATTCGTGTGTGCGATAGCACAGGGCAAGGAGTAGTCCAAAAATGGGAGCAAAACATCGGTATGCTAAAGGACTGACGGAGCTACCAGTTAACCAACTTTCGTATCGTCGAGTATGAAGACCAGAAGTATCTAGGAATGTGTTGGGATAGAAGCGAAGTAAACATAGTTGAAGATCTACGAAATGCGATCGATGTCGCAGAGGCCGAAGTTGATCTCATGGAATGCATTATGGAACTTCCTGTCATTGCAGCAGTATACAAGTTAGAGACGACTTTTAAATGTCTAAGGTGTGGCTCACGTACTGAAGGAGGACCTTTGAAGCGGCAGCTAGGTGTCGTAATGCGCAATGTGGAGTGTTGAACAAGGCTATGCTCTGCGACAAGTTCACATCTGCCGAACTCTTCGTAGTCAGCGGTTCCGAAAAGAGGGTACTAACAGCTTATGGCCAAGATAGAGCTGGGCAAGCCTGTAGAGCTGCCCTTGACCGTGAATGGAAATCGATACGCGATCACGTTTGTTGATTACTTAACAAAGTGGGTGGAATCCTTCGCTTGTAGTGATCAGACCAGCGAGACTATTGCTAAACTATTGATTGATAATGTGGTGTGTAGACATGGTGTTCCTGAGATCCTGGTATCTGATCGTGGTTCTAACTTATTGTCAGCTGTTATGCAGGAAGTGTACGAAGTCACTGGAATAAAGAAAAGAAATACAACCGCTTAACACCCTCAGGCTGATGGCCTGGTTGAAAACTTCAATCGTACCTTACGAGCCATGATGACTAAACATGCTGAGAAATTTGGGACAAATTGGGACGAGCATCTACCCAGCTTGTTGTTCGCATATCGGACCAAGCCTCATGAGAGCACCGGAGAGTCACTCTTTTTCTTACTGTATGGACGGGATGCCCGGTTGCCTAGCGAAGATGTATTCTCTGCTAGAAGAAGCCCTTATCAAGTGGATTTAGACGATTATAAAACCGAACTGACGGTGGGGTTAGCAGAGGCTTGGCGAACAGCTCAGGATCACCTACAGAAGGCTCAGAAAGCACAATAGAGAAAATACGACCGTCGTGCTAAGGAAAGGCAAGTGCGGGTCGGTGACAGAGTGATGGTATTGATGCCTGCTAAACAGACTGGCAAAAACCGGAAACTGTGTCGTCCCTATTTTGGCCCCTATCGTGTCATTGAAGTCCATCGTAACGGTGTCTCAGTTGTCCCTGTCGATCGTATCAAGGATCCACCAATCCGTGTGAATCTGGACCGTGTAACCCTATGTTACCTTGAACTACCGAAAGTATCGCATAAAGGTCGCAAGTCACCTCGTGGAAGGCCGAAGACTTGACTGTATTTCATAATGATTCTGACTATCATTGTATGGTTATTATTATCAATGTATGGCTATTTTTATTGTATGATGATAATTCTCATTGTATGATTAAGTTTCGGTCTTCTACTCATGGATATTGTATCACCTGGTTAACTGTTATGTTATGGTTGCGTTAATTGTACTTAAGAGTTGTGTATGATGCAGTTGTGTGTTCTGTATTGTGTTTCTTTACTCTTGATTGTACTTTTGTTCTCGGTTGATTTCTGTTAAAACGTGACTTTATTCTGATTTGATTTTCTTTGTATAGGGTATCTGAGGACAGAACCTTGTCAAGGGGTGGGTAGTGTAATGTTGCTGTATTTATTTGTGTATGTGTTAATATAATTAATAAATAATTTGGGGACACGCACGTGGAAGTGTTCTACCTACTGGCCAACATTCTGAGCGGTGTCTATTTTACGCTATTTTCCCGACGTTGCTCACAGCAGCGTCACACTACAGCGTTGCTCCACCCAGTACAGTCAGGGAGGATTCTGAGATAGTGAGCAGAGTTGTGGAGCAAGACTCACAGCTAGCAAGCACAGTAGTACCTGGCTTTTCGTGTTTGCCAGCGTACAACTCTTCAATGTACACACCAGGTAGTAGTACATCTGATAGCCCTCTACCATCATCTCCATTTCGCTTCCTACAATGGCGTATAGCAACACCACACCTTTGCAATCGTCTCGACTAAAGTTTTGGGTTTACAAACTGAACAATCGAATAACTACTTGCTACGGTTGTCGATCAAAGTTCGACAACCAGTGCCACCTCTTAATTTAATCTTGAAATGCACTGAGAACCGCCATTACTATGACAATGATAGCAACAAACGAGAAAAGGAGAATTGCAACACATACTATCATGCTTCTTTAAATTGTGTTCAAATGAAGCACCCTGACTGTCAGAAAGAAGACATTCAGGTTGAGGATTCTATGGCAGCTACAATGGGGTAGAGCTTCCCCAGCCTTTCAAAAATAGAAATACTCTTGAAGATCTTCAAGTAAGTTTTTTAGTATTACAAGAATAATTGCTCTTAGGAGGACGACATCTTCTTGTGGAAGACATCCAAGATTCGGCACATCAAGCGAGAAAACGGCCAAATCCCAAATATGATGACTAGAATTTGTTTATGATTTGTTTAGAATTATGATGACAAGGGTTCGCTAAAGTGCGTACAGACCTGCCTACTGTACTATAAACAATTTATCGTACATTGTGACGCCATTTTGTTTGGCGCATGCGCAGAGTTGTCCATATGCACGCTATAGCAAATAATGGCTAACAAGGAGAACGAACCGGCTATGAAGAAACGACGATTATCCTTGTCCCTGAAGGAGAATCGTTTGAGAAAAGTTCGTGATGAAGATCTCTTAAGTGCCCAGAAGGGTTTTGTTCCTGATAACACGTCCCGTAGTAACAGATGGGCTATGAGCAACTTTGAAGCTTGGCTGAGGTTTCACCGTGATTCGAACAAAGAACACTCTTTTCCTGAAGACATTCTTTTGACAGATGACAGAGAGCTACTCTGTTCTTGTCTTTGTACCTACGTGTTGGAAACAAGAAAAGAAAATGGTGATCCATATCCTCCAAAGACCATCTACAATCTTCTGGCCGGCCTTCAGTGCTATATACGCGATAAAAAATCCAAAGCTTTTAACATCATGGATAGTAAAGAAGGTGACTTCAAGCTGTTGCACAATACTATCGATTCGTTTTTCCGCAAGTTGCACTCGCAAGGTGTCGGCACAAATCCTCATCAATGCACCATCATAACCCATGGAGAAGAGGAAATACTCTGGAGTACAGGTCCAAGATAATATGGAAAGAAGGTTTATTTGGAAGCGTGGGAGACCAGGGTGCTGAGTCTATAAATGTTTCGTTTAGCACTGTCGAATGTGCCAGCACAGCTAATCGTGTACAGCGACTACAGGGGGGTGCTACAGCATCACCACTTAATTTGACTGGATCAGGTTATAACGCATTGGAGCCGAAGCAAACCTGGTTGGTATTGTGGAATAAGAATTAGTAGAGTAGGACCGTGGAGTAGGACTTGTTTGAAACATAGAAGCTCACTCTGACCAATTATATGCATTTAATTTGCAAATAAGTATCCAATAGTGTAAAGTTAAGGTAGGTACACTGAGCTATTGTAATAAAACAATTTACGCATTTATTTCATAGGTCGGATTGAGATTAGTGTAGAGTAGCAGGAGTCAAAGGTTTTCAGGACTTTGTATGACACACCACGAATTAGCATCACTTTGTGATATCTATCAGACTCTCAGCCCATGCACGTACTTTTGTGGTTCGTGTCTACAAAAGCAGCACACAAATTCAAATATTTTTCACATACCTCTACAGTGGAAGGTTAGTGTACTGATCCCTCGACAGGGATAGAATGGAACAGCTAGTCGTGGACATGATATTACGTATTATGATCTATGTGACAGGACCATTAGTCCAGAAACCATGTCAGAACTTTGATAAAAAGAGAGCTGTCATGAACATACATGATTGTAACTAGACAATATGCTAGACCATTAGACTACTACGATACAGTCTATATATGTCTACAGAAGTTGGCATCAAATACATCTATCTACATGTACTCTTTTTATACTATCAATGATGTGACAAGATTTTTGAAGAATAAGTATTACAGTGCTGTTCATACTATTTTTGTACAGAATTTTTATTCCACTAGCGTTTGAGAGAAAACAACGAGTACATAGAATGATAGAAGCATTTGGTGCAAGGAAATGAGTACTAAGTGGTGGAGAGGAGTTGTTTCAGGCTTGTATGTAGCCTCGTACCCAGGCTCTCGGACGGGCTGCGTGGGTGGCTATTAGAGAGCCTGGTACGCATTGCATGCGCATGCGCGAAATTAACCATCTGATGGTTAATCCGTAAACTACAGTAAAGTACTGTTGATGTCCGTGCACTCTTGCTTATGTCAGGATACTCATTGTTAGTTAGGAAAAAAACACAGAAGCAGCGGTGTTTAGGCCGGCTAAGCATGCCACGATGAAACATTGTACTGTTACGAGCCATATCGAACGCCACGAGCGGCAAATATTCTCGATTTTGGCCTGATTTCGACAAAGTAAGTGTTTTATGTCTAGACAGATCTCCAATTGCTCACAATTTTGGTTGTGTGTACCTGGACAAGCGGCCAAGTAGATGCAGCAGCTTGCCCGAGCGTGGTTGGATCCCAAACAATAGTTCCAGCGTTGTTCGCATTAATGCATAAATTTATATAGGCGGGGCGAGGGCGGTGTCTTGCGATTTTTCACCCGCGCTTTTCAAAATCTGACGCATGCGCATGCAATGCGTACCAGGCTCTCTAATAGCCGGCCACCCACGCAGCCCGTCCGAGAGCCTGGGTACGAGGCTAGCTTGTATGGAGAATCCTGGTGGCAGGAAAATCTTAGAATGACCAATGATAATTTTACTATATTGTGCAATGAACTACGACCTCATATACAATGGTAGGAAACAATACTTCGTAAAGCCATTTCTGTTGAAGCTAAGTATTCAATAATTAGTCAATAATTACACAACTTATGGCATTAACAGAGATTCAGTTACTAGAGGGTGTGCTTCAATATGAAGTCAAAGAAATGCTGCTGGTGTTTACAAGAGAAAAGTCCTATTTCACTCTAGGCATATTGAAAAACAGATACCGAGTATAACCACATGATTCGAAGAATAAGCCATCTCAGATTATCGTTATTGTTATTAGTATTCTTGCCAGGTATACCAGGTATTCTTGAAATGTAATGTGTCTTAAATTTGACATTTGGTGTAGAGACGCAAGCAACCTTTGAAGTAGATAGTGTGCAGATCCTTATTCTCCCCAGCGGTGCTGGGGACTATGCGGATGGCTCGATGATGGCTGCACTGACTGCTCAACACAATTTGACAAAAGCAGAGTCACTAAGCTAATATCTGAAGTGGATTGGAAATCAGTTAAAAAAGGAAAACGACCAAAAAATGTGGTCTGTGTGATCGACTTGCGTTTCATTATGTATTACTTAAAGTTGGGGAGGAGTGATTTACGTGATTTATGGTACGTGACCATGGCCGAGTACCATACATTGCATGCAGCTTCCCAAAAAAGCCAGATGACTAAGTCAAAGAAAACAAGTGGTAAGATGCTTATATACCTTAGATAACAGTATGTTGTTTTAATGTTGAGTCATAATTATATTCATATGTGGCAGTCCAGGATAGAATTCAGATATTATACAGGTTTTAATATTTCGAGAAAAAGCATGGCAAAGTAGCGAGTACTATAACTATAATTCTTAGTGCCTGTACAGCATCCGATCGGAGTTTCTATGGGTCGTAGACGTCAGGTAAGTGTTTTGACGCGCTATCTCGAGGGAATGCTCTTTCTCTTAGCAACAGCGAGCGCGTTTTGCGTTGCTGAGTGTCTGTATGCAGCTGGCGCTTTTCGTACTAGCAATGGAAGACTTGCCTTGTGTACGAGCCGAGTCAACATACAGGCACCGCAAGCGTGAACGAACGGAGAGCTTTCTCTGTGGGAAGGCTCGTAGCGCTTAGGACTTATCTCCAATACTGGATGACAAATGCACTCCCCAGTCTCCACCAAAGAAGCGCAAGGGAGAATGTACTCGCTGCTGTTGTGTACAGCTTAGCCAACTCGCTCCATCCTATGAAGCTATCACACGCCATTCAGCAAAAAATCTACTACACAGGAAGGCTTGTTATCCACACCCACAAAAAACCACAAAAGCTCACAAAAACATAACAGGTAAGACAATGTTTATCTAAGCAGCACACAATGATCCTAGCATACTGAACACTGTAGCACAAATCAGTGGATCAGAGAAAACTTGCTTGATGCTCATGGAAACTATCTGTTCTGTCAAGAATGCATTCTTGTATACATTGACGTATGCAGACAGCGTCTCCACAAGCAAAGGAGATAAAGCAGAGCCAAACACAACATACAATTTTGGAAATGACCAAGGAGGAAGTGGAACAGGACAGGCTAAGGTCGTTCGTACTATGCAACACAGAGAGACAGTCAGGAGCAGGATTCTCCAAATGGTGGAAGTTGCACAATGACAATGACGTAGTGCAAGTGAAGATCCCGTATGAACGACATGGTCAGGCGAAACTAACTTCCAACCACGCAAAGCAAGCAATGATGGCAGATTTTGTACAATTCGTAGATCTTAACTCTCAGCCTAATGGTCGCCAAGCTGATAGCAACAGTGCCCAGTTTTTCTTCTTACAGAAGAAAGGTCAAGTGGCAGAATCATCGTACAGAGCATACTACAATCTAGATGTTAACAGCCATCGTCCTTCCATCATCAAGTTACTCAGTGCTAGAGACCGAGACACTCTGATCTGTAGCTAGCTAGACACTCTCTAGCGCAGCTTTTACTAAGTGTACAGTTGAATAACTCAAACCATATCTTGGCTAAGTCTGTGTTGGTTGATTTTAAAACCATTAATGTCGTTATTGCTTAGAGAGAGATTCTGTGAGTCCAGTTAGTGTGCAGACCCGCCACTCATCCAAGCAACCGAGAGCTTTTAAATGATTCTTTACGTGTGTGTGTGAGTGTAAAAAAAAATCTTGTAGGAGTGCAAGGAAGTCGTACTGCTCAGTCGAAGAAAGGTCAAGCGGCAGAGTCAGGTTTGTGCTAGCTAATGCAATCGTCCCCGGGTCACACCCTCCTATCCTGTCAAAACATTGTGAGATTTACTTCGAGATTTACATCGATTCACAATAATTATACAACTAAACTTTACAGTTGAAATTGCAAGTTCTCACTAGTTCAAAAAATGTGTGATACCCATGTGTCAAGATCAAGAAAGAAACAGATCAAATCGTATTAGATGGGATTTTTGAGAATTCACTTTATATATTTTTAACATTTAAACAGGCCACTACAATAAAGTGCTAAAAAGAAATTACGCAGAAGTTCAGTTTAGGTCCTCTGATGCTTTAAAGGTAATCAAAATCCAACTTTAATCAAAGCGATAGTGTTCAAGATCATAAATTAACTCATTCACTAGTACTGCTACAATAGAACAGCCAAAGTAGTTTACATTTGTTATAATAGTCACTAGTCAGTACAATGTTTACAAATGCCTTTTAACAAACATAAGTAAACTGACTTGTGCATTAAGAGTCACAACACATATCAATAAACATATCTAAAGCTAAAGAATGCATGCTACCATGGCAATCACAGCAGAGTCTAATACAGAGAGTGCTAATCAAGCACGGTGAATAAAATACGGCGAACTATAATCAAATAATCTCTAGCTACGAGTGTGACAGGAAACACATTGTGATTTGAACACAACCAACAAAATACAACAATTCAAAAATTTTTCAATGAAAATATTGTAAGAACAGCTTATGACAAAAGCAAAGTTTGTATTCAGCAAATTAACATAAAATTATGCTATTAATAAAAAACAAGACAGAATAAGTTACAATGTTCTAAGAAAAACATTAAAAGATTGACACTGAAACCAAAAGAAATAAATAAATGAAACAGTATGTGACATTGTGACTCAATTAAAGTGACATAGTGACATAATCGACCAAGAATTGATGATCGTCTTAGAAAGTACTCACTCGATTAATGAATAAAAATTATATGTCCCAAATTAATAACAATACAGTAATACCGAAAGAAATGTAAATAATTTTTTGTTTTCAAACACTATACAGAAATAGACACTGACTACAAAAAATGAACAAGAATTAAAGTGACATAATCGACCAAGAATTGATGATCGTCTTAGAGTACACGGTCGATTAATGAATGAAAATTATATGTCAAAAATCAATAATGATATTAATACCGAACTAACGAAAGAAATGTAAATAATTTTCTATTCAAACACTATGTAGAAATAGACACTGACTACACAAAATGAACAAAATTAGATCTTTACTGTTCCTTGAAATAAAATGAACTGTTACAAAACCCAAATATTATGTATTGAAATCATCGTTAGAAAAAGGTGGAGCCAATAACAGTATCGATATAAAGGAAAGTGCAAGATTTGACAGAGGACGATTATAGCATATAGCATATTCACGACAACAAGACAGTGATAAAGAGCTGATATAAGATATATCTCGCACAGCATGATCGAGTTGTCATCTAGATATTCATATGTACTTTACTTCAAAACCGTACACGAATGAATCTGCACTTTCTTCATTGTTTCAGTGTAAAATAATTGTTATGGATGGTGGCTCAGTAGATATGATATCTGTTGTAAATCAATATTGCTTTATAAGACAACATTGCCATTCTACAGCTCAAGTAAAGTAATTGCTTTAAACATCAAAGATAAGATTGTTCCTGTACAGAAGTCAGGCATCACTCAGGAAATTTTAATAATGATCTGTTAGACAGCTGACACTCGTCTGTATAGTCTCCATCAAAAACTCTTTCACTACTGCTGTACGATCTCCAAGAGCACTCATAAACTTAGCGACATATATTTAACGAAACTGTTTTTTTTTCAGAAGTTTTCAAGATGATTAATCCATGACAGTCTATCTGATTCTTATTATACAATACATTGTAAGGTTGTCTTATTCTTAAAGTCTTTATTTGATTCTCATTTAAATCAACATGATTTCACTTTTGATCTTGTTTGCCCTCGTAATTCCAATAGTTGCTGATATGAAGAATTCATGCAGTCGGTGTATTAGAATAATTCTGTTGCTAACCATATACAACCGTGACTCCAGCAGTAGGACACTTCGTTCTAATGTCTCTCGATAACTAGTCTCAAGCTAGTTATCATATATATTAAATATCAAAAAAGTATGAAAGGTCATGAGAAATAAATAATAAAAATATAAGTAACGTTAGTAACAATAAATAAGGTGTAAGAAGAAAAAGGAAAATAATAATAATAAGTTAATACTAATACAGATGTAATAAAGTAATTACAACAAAGAAACAACAACAAAAACACTGAAAAAAGAAGCAGAAATAGTAGACAACAATAGTCGATGATCATTATTCTTCGTAGTATAAGTAGAACAGCAATAACGAAAAAATAACAGGGCAAGGGAGTAAAGTAGGAAAACAAAAAAAATTAATGTGACTGTGATATACACAAGAAGTACACAAAAATTAATTGTATAAAATTTTGATATAACAGTCAACTCTTCCATAACTATAGCAATGATTCTAGTCAAACAAAATATAATTTTTTTATAAAACAGAAAATGAAAACGAGTAAAATAGAATGCATACCTACAAAATTACTAATAATAACAAAAATAATACTAATCCTGGCACATATCTATGACAATCTACGACTGACTAAATAATAACTGTGACAATCTCAGTTCAATTATTTGCACAACGCTACTCGATACAACACACAAAACCACTTGATAACTGAACACGAGGCAAAGGCAGATACAATACATTATATTGCAGATTACATGTGACGTCACAAACATGTGGCTGGAAGCCATATTGGGGGACAGATTGCCTTTCTCATACCTCTGGTACAGCGACAGAAACAGTAAACTCCAAGACACATGCCTGCATAGTTTACCCATGACTGTATCTACACAGTTTCTTCGCCGCGTGTACATAGCATTGCTAAAACTGTTTGCTGTCCCCCAACGAGTACAAAGATACACAGACGTGCACGACTGTGACATGGCACGCAATGGGTCTATAGACCATTTTAGGCGATAATAGGCGCGAATGTTTGGACCGCCACATTGACGGTATTGTGCTGCTGGTAAAACACAAGATATTCGTTTCTTTGCGCGCTTGGCAGGCTAATTTCCACTTGCAAGCGATAGAATATTACATCGCAAGTTAAAGAGTTTATAAACAGAAATATTCATCAATTTATTATCACCACATGTACAATTATATTTGTGTGTTGTCATGTGTCAATCAGCTGACTATCTCCATGTGATTCTGGTCTGTGTGTGTGAACGTCCACTAAAACTTTGTGATCAGTCAGTATCCACACACCACAGCAGGCTTGGTTAAATATCATGCGAGAGATTTCTCAGCAGTACCCTGTGTGATTATGCACTCACAAAATAGCTAACTATTATACTGTACTCAGAAAATATGATCTATTCACTATACAATTCATCTTTCTTTGCGAACATGCGTGGGCGTAGCTGACGCCCACTCATCCCAATAATCACTCAGATGTAGCCCCCTCCCGCACTCTCATGAATAATTAATGAGTGGCTGATATTTAAGCTGATCCTGTCAGATTGTAACAAGTCATTACATGTGTACGTACATTATGGTGTAAAACAGATGAATGGCAGGACTAGAGTTAAAAACCAAAAGCACCATCTTACACAAAGAATTCTAAATATTAACAAATATCAACTACAGGACTCAGGCTATCAGGTAACCAAGGAGTATATAACGCACAAATAGTATAAACGATCGTGTACAACAATGATTACAGTTATCAATAATTCAACCATAATAATCATCTATCACACTATACAATGACTATGTGACTCGTCAACAAGTGGTCTCAATGCCTTATCAACAAGCAATGCCTTCAATTGACAATCCAATGCTTAGCTCAATCACGAGCTAACAAAACTTGTAGTGAACAGTCTGTTAAAAATAGAACACAGGGTGGGTTCAATACAACCTTCAAGAAAAACATTGACTTGCACATGGACACACAGTGCACATACAATCACACGTTATTTACAGATAGATACACTCCTATTCTTTAAGCTGCCCTTCGCGTATATCTGGTAACCAAGCAGTATCTAACACAAAAGCCACTGCCTACAACGATGATAATTTATGTACATAAAATAAACACAATATTGAACGAGTTTTTGGCTTACTTTGAATTTTCACCATGAATTATATCACCTTGTGATGAGCGCAAGCTCTAACAACAATGGTTGATGTATACCAGTCGCTCAGGTCATTATGATTCAACAATCTTGTCTTCCCGCGCAAAGTGAGAGACGGTGGGTAGCCATTGATCGCCTAAACAGAGCAGATGAAGATTCATAAATCAATCAGAGATAAAATACATTGCTTATTAGTCACAAACCTGTATAGAAAGAGAACAAACGACAAGGCAACACCGCGATGGCAGCCGATACAAGAGACCGTTGATTCTCCGCCATCTTGCTCGTTCTTGCCCTCGTGGAGATTGCGCAATAGTTGGGTGTGGTCAGAAATATTTTCATACCCGCCTACTCCGAGATCGTCATGAAGCTCATAAACGTTAGTACGTTACAGACTTAGACTAGAGTCTGTGTGAGCTACTATAGATCTCCAGCTGATGGATCGGAAGTGAATCTGACAGCAGTGAATACGAAGAAGACTCTTTGAGGAGGTGGCGGCGCGGCGCAGCATCCACGTTGAGAGGTTTGATTCTAGCTCTACACTACTCGGACTGCACTGAACCATAGATCTTCAACCGTAGTTCAGTAACTTCAACTACAGTTGAAGATCTATGACTGAAACAATTCATGAACTTTCTCCGGCCTCCTGTAAAATCCGGAATTGCGGAATTCCGGATGTCAAAATTTTGTGTGATAACGGAGAAAAATTGAGGGAGAACGACGCTCGCTCTGACTCGCCCAGCGTGGAGTGCTGTAGCACGCGAAGAGAAAAGTCGAGCCAATGATAGCCGGTGCTGGCATGGAGCAGCAATTTAAGACGCGCGTGCATACTCAATGCTGTTCTCAGCGGTAAGACTATAGTCTGAGTGCTGAAGAATAGCGAAGGCAACGCCACGGTGACATGGGCAGAGGTTCACGTGCCGCGCTCGCTTAACTAGCCTCTCGCTGGCCAGACCTTCCAGCGAGACTAGCCTATCGTCATGGATTTCGAGCTAGCGAACGCTTTTAACTTACAACTCTGAGTTGCTGAATGGAGAATATAATCAAGCCAGCTCCGAGCCAGCTAGTAAATGTTCTTGGCTACTGAGTGTTCAGTGTAGTCTCGCTCCGGCGATGCCGAGGCAGCCTAGTGAGCTTATAATTTTGGTTTTCTGCAGCCGTCAGCTAACTAGGCTAGTCTTGCCCACCGTACAATGCCACACTACAACGCAGGGAGTTCGTGTAGTGTTGCCTCGATAAGTACAGCTACGTAGCCGAGTTAGCCTCACGGTCATTCCTTGACACCGAGCCATTTTTGTAGCACGAACTTAACGGAACTGAGTCTGCATGCGCGGATTACTACTCCATGCCAGGACCGGCTATCGTTGTACTTCGACCTTTTCTCTTCGCGTGCTACAGTACTCCACGCTGGGCGAGTCAGAGCGAGCGTCGTTTCTCCCTCAATTTTTTCTCCGTTATCATACAAATTTTGACATCCGGAATTCCGGGCGGAATTCCGCAATTCCGGATTTTACAGGAGGCCACTTTCTCCTGGACAATCAACGTTGTAACTATTTCTGATCTTCACATTCTTTACTTAACATAATTTTTTATTCAGTTATGATTCCGGCACTCATTGATGATTCTGATAAACACTATAATTATTATTTCAGAGAAAATTAATGAGTTGAAAATACATCTGCTTATAAAATCATAGATCTCTTTGTGTATGATTGCAAAAGTAACATTTCTTTGTAATAATTGTCATTCTCTATCACTATAAACTCGTGCTTGAATCTTTAATTTCCCAAGTGACACAATCAGTATCAATTTAAGTATGGGTAGAGTCAGTGAACGCCCACTTATGAACTTCGATCTCTTGATCGCTAAATTATCCTGAGAGAAGAGAAAGAAAGGAAGACAGAGACAGCAAAAATGAGGAGATTGGAGAGTGAGCAAAAGTGAAGTTGAAGACTAAGGAGTGTACTAACAGATTTAATAGTGTCTTTGATCATGCCCGACAACACTGGGATGAGCAATATTGTAAAAGGCACTGCGACGTACTTTCTTTTTTTTTAATATAGCATAATTAAAAAAATGATCTAATAGCATATCAGCTCTGAACAACAATAAGCATCATGGAAATAGATTGGTTTGACTGCTTATTCGTAATTACTATCCTGATACTTTAATGACATAACTATTGTATTCATAATTTTGTACATGAAGTTCAGCAACAGGACTACTAGTTTTGATCATGCACAACAACACTGGGTTGAGCTATTGTAATAAGCACTGCGACATACTTTCTTTTCTTAGCTGGTAAGCTGATAAAGCCACAGCAACTACTCCAACATCAAGTACTCATCACTACCACAGTTACAATGAAAATGGATGTGTTCAAAATGTTACTTGGCATTAGCCTACCTACCGATCATTTACCCACTACTGCCACTTTATTCATCGCCACATCAATATACCTCCCAACACTGATTCACTCACCCACTGTTAAGTATCGAGAACGCAGGTCATTGACAAAGACAGTGTATCAAAGTCTGATTGTTTTGTTAGGGCATGAGTATTTATATTATGACAGTGAACAATGAAATACAAGCATAAGACAATGTGACGGCAGTAAGTCTATGATACACACAAGGTTCTTGTAAATACATTACATCTCTTCCTTTGTCAAAAATCAAGTGTGCATATATGAATCACAATAGCGATCTGGTTCTCTTCGAATTCTTCTGGGATATCGAAAGGAGGAAGAAGCAGGAGGAGGAAGAGGGTTAGTGGTGGAAACAGCAGGAGGAATAGTGGAGGCAGCAGGAGTAAAAGATGGAGCAGCAGGATCTAGTGAGGATTGAACAGCAGGAGTATTGGGTAGCCCAGATGGAGAGGCAGTAGGCTCAGAGGTTCTCTCAACAAGCGGAAAGAAAGGAACAGAGACTTCCTTATCTTTAGCAGAAGCTGTTGACTCTATGTCTCTCCTTGGAAGCCATTTCAACAACTCAATATGGCGTCTCCACATTCTCCCGTCACTGAGTTTCACCCAATAAGTAGTAGGGCCTAGACGCTTCTCAATAACTCCAGGGATCCAATCAGAGCGACCTTTCACCAACACCTCATCTCCTGATTTTAGTTCTCGCATTCGTGAATGCTGGTCATGGAAATGTTTCTGAGTAGCTTGTTTGTCCATCACCCTCTTCTCCACTGATGGTCGAATTAGGTCTAATCTAGTACGGAAATGACGACCCAAAAACAACGAAGATGGAGACTCGCCAGTTGTAGAGTGAGGAGTGGAGCGGTAAGTCAATAGGAAGTTCTGCAATCGATGTTGTGCAGGAAGTCGATCATACTGTCCTGCCTTCATTGCCTCCTTGAAAGTTCTAACCAACCGTTCCACAGCTCCATTAGTTGCTGGATGGTATGGAGTAGAGCGAATATGCTTGATTCCATTTGATTGCATGAAGAGCTTGAATTCTTCTGATGTAAACTGGGGGCCATTATCAGAGACCACCTGATGAGGAAGACCAAACCGAGCAAATAAATGTCTAAGAATAGTGATGGTTTTGTCGGCAGTAGTAGACTTCATCTCAAATATTTCTGGCCATTTTGAATGAGCATCAACCACCAACAAATAGTGTTGACCCAGAAAGGGGCCTGCGAAATCAATGTGTATTCTCTGCCATGGTAGTGTCGGCCAGACCCATGGGTGGAGTGGTACTGTAAGTTGAGCTTGTTTCACTTCCTTGCAGGCTCGACATGATCTTGCTAACAGCTCTAAGTCTTTATCCAATCCAGGCCACCAGACATGACTCCTAGCAACACTCTTCATGCGAACTACTCCTGGATGATCTCTATGCAACTCCTGCAACATCGGCTCTCTCAAGCGTTGAGGAATGATGACCCTTGTTCCCCACAATAAGCACCCTCCTTCGATAGTCAGCTCTGATCGACGAATGAAGAAAGGCTTGAGATTATCAGCAACTTCTGTCGGCCATCCTATTCTTGAAAACAGCAGCACTTTAGACAAAATAGGATCTGTACGAGTGGTAGACTGGATCATATCAGCAGTAGTAGTGTCTGGCAATGCATGTATCTGACCAATATTAAAACAGGTTGCTGCATCTGGCAGGTCAGATGGACAATTTGGCAATGGTAGTCTAGACAATGCATCAGCGTTCCCATGCTTATCAGATGACTTGTACTCAATCTGATATGAATAGGCTGAAAGTAGTACAGCCCAGCGTTGAAGACGAGCTGCTGCTAGAGAGGGAATTCCCTTCTTAGGTCCGAGAATGACCAACAATGGCTTATGATCCGTAAAGAGAGTAAAAACTCTACCATAGAGGTACTGATGAAACTTCTTCACAGCACAGATCAGAGCCAGGGCTTCTTTTTCCACTTGTGCATATTTTTTTTCTGTAGTGGAAAGAGAACGGGATGCATAAGCAATAGGGCGCTCTGAGAGATCAAGCATAACATGGGATAGAACAGCACCCAGTCCATGAGATGACGCATCAGCAGCCACACGGAGCGGAAGATCTGGATTGTAGTGCACCAAAACACTTGATGAAGTTAAGCTCTTCTTGGCTGCTTGAAATACTGAGTCACACTCCGAAGTCCACTTCCACTTGCTGTCTTTAGACAATAACCTATTGAGTGGATGAAGAAGAGACGAGAGGTTAGGTATAAAACTGGAGTAATAGTTGAGTAGACCCAGAAACGACCTAAGTTCTCGAACATTCTTAGGTACAGGAGCATCTAGCACAGCATTAAGTTTGTCTGTAGTAGGATGTAACCCCTCAGCATCGACGCGATGACCCAGGTATTCAACACTTGACTGCAGGAACGAACACTTAGACTTTTTGAGTCTCAACCCTTCTGACTGAATGCGCTCCAGAACACGCTGCAAATTCCGTAAGTGGCTCTCATCATCTTCTCCTGTGACTAAAATGTCATCCAAATAGCAAACAACACCAGAAAGGCCTTGAAGCATCGTGTCCATTGCCTTCTGAAACACTGCTGGTGCTGTGGAGATACCAAATGGTAGACGGGTATACCTATATAGAGACCACGATGAGTATTCACAGTGACATATTTCTGACTCTCTTCCTCTAGTGGAATCTGCAGGTACGCTTGATTTAGGTCCAATTTCGAGAACTTCTGTCCTCCAGCCAGAGATGCAAACAGGTCCTGGGGCTTGGGGAGAGGATAGTGCTCAATATTAAGTACTGGATTAACAGTTACTTTAAAGTCACCGCAAATTCTAAACTTGCCATCCTTCTTAGGGACAGTCACAATCGGCGCAGCCCAGTCACTAGTTGGTACCTTCTTCAGAATGCCCTCAGCTTCCAGTCTGTCTAGCTCCTCATCAATAGCAGGTTTAATAGCCAGAGGAACAGAACGAGGCTTGAAGAACTTCGGCTGAGCATCTGACTTGACGTGGAGCTTAACTTTTACCGATTTCATCTTCCCCAAATCTCCTGCGAACACCTCTGCATGTTTCGAGAGTAGCTCTTGCAATGTACGTTGTGATGCAGTTCTAATGGATCCAATCGATTTCCAATCAAGACGAATCTTGCATAACCAATTTCGACCAAACAAAGAAGGGCCATTCCCAGTCACCACGATCAATGGTAGAGTTTCTTTCTGCTGATTACAACAGATCTCCACAGCTGCTTCTCCCACCACGTGCATACGCTCTCCAGTATACGTCTTCAGTCTGATGTTGCATGGTGATAACTTGATATCAGGCAGCTCCTTCTCCTGCTGACTTTGTGAGATAATGGAAACAGCTGCACCCGTATCTAACTCCATGACAAGTGGATGTTCATTGATGGTCAGTTGTACCTTTATTGGATCACTGGCTGCTTTGGATCCCACTGCAAAAATTCGTTTCACAGCCAGGTCTTCAGAGTCATCACTGCCACTCGCTTCTTCCATTTGATTCTGTCTCCAGGAACGGTCACGAAACTTGCTCTTAGAGCCGTCATTCTTTCTTGACGGAGCTGACCGACAGACTGGCGCGATATGTCCAATCTTCCCGCAGCGATGACATCTTGCGTTCTTGAACCGACACTCGGCTGGATTGTGTTCTCCTCTGCCACAGCGATAACAAGGACCGCTATGACGGCCTCTTGCATTACTCTGAAGCTTCTGAATTCCCAAGGCAGAATCAGATTTCAAGGCTTTTGCGTTCTTCTCAGCAGCCTCCATAGCCAGGGCTGAATCGACAGCAATTTTAAGAGTCAAATTTCGTTGAGAGAGCAAGTGTCGCTGAATTGCTTCACTCCTAAGTCCACAGACAAAACGGTCACGAAGAGCTTCCTCCAGATAGTCTTCAGTCTTTGAATTTACAAGACGACGCTAAACGCCTGAGTTCCGCGACGTAGACTGAAATGGATTCTTCTACTCCCTGCTCCCTCCGGTGAAAATGGAATCTTTCTGCTATCACCAAAGGCTCTGGACTGAAATGCTTGGTTAGCAACTGCGATAAGTCAGTATATGACTTGTCCTGAGGCTTCGCTGGAGAGCACAGGTTACGCAATAGTCCAAAGGTGTCTCCTCCGACCAGCGAAAGAAACACCGCCACACGTTTGTCTGTCTCAATTCCATTAGCTGAGAGGCCCGAATATGTCCATTCTCTCCAAGTAGGCAGAAATAGATTCTGCGTCTGAACGAAACTCGGCTATATTGCCCAAGTATCCCGCCATCCTCGTCGCCAATGTTAAGTACCGAGAACGCAGGTCATTGACAAAGACAGTGTATCAAAGTCTGATTGTTTTGTTAGGGCATGAGTATTTATATTATGACAGTGAACAATGAAATACAAGCATAAGACAATGTGACGGCAGTAAGTCTATGATACACACAAGGTTCTTGTAAATACATTACACCCACCCACTTTAATCACTCACTCTTTACCCACCAGTACCATTATTTAATCCTCTCCCACTCACTCACTCCCAACTACACACTGACTCACTCACTTCAATCACTCACCTACTCATGATCACCCCACTCACCTACCTACTCTGGCTCACTCAACCATTAATTCGCAAATGCACTTCAACAAACTTCATTCACCTATACCCATTCACTCAATCTACATACAATCCCTTCCCTCGCTCTCTCCTTTCTCCCTCCCTCTCTTCCACTGCCAACTCACACTTGCTCACCCACAATATAAGTAAATTAAAATCCCATGCACCCGGCCCTATCTTCACTCACTCACCCTATACTCGCTCGCTCCCTCACTCACTCACCAACCCACCCACTCACCCGCCCACTCAGTAAGATTTTTGGTCAAGAAAGATTTTGTTTCAATAGGAGAGCAAGAAAACCGTATACATGTTCACAAGTGATTGATGCTAAGCAATCTAAAGTACGTTTTTCATGAGCTCAAAAGCAAGTTCCCAAATGAAAAAAATGGGTTTTCCAGATTTGCTGCACTTCGACCAAAGCAATCCCAACAGTTTTAACAGTCAACCATAAGTAATATACGGTGATCCAGCATACGGAATTTCAAGGAACATTAATGATACAGGCACAGGAAATAGAAAAAGGCATTGTTGTTAACACCAAACTTAGTCCATCGAGCAAGACTCATAACTATAATATTGTGATTAATTACACGCATCACTTTGTCTATAGAAACAACAAAACTACAGTGGGATTTTCCCACCAATTTTCCCACCTTATTTGGTGTGATAGTCACACCATTTTAGTCTTCTGTGGTTTTCACACTTGTAATAGTGGGCTATCCACAGGTAATGTGGTGGGACTGTTCCACTGTATATGGTGTGATTCATCTGGTGTGAACCAGTTAGATAATTATTAAAATTGTTGTTGACTTGTTAAAATTTTTCTTTAAAACGTATTATTACAAAAAAAATAATTATATCAAAGTATTTTTTTTCTAATTAGAGGCAGTTCCTGACTAACAGAGAGAGACTCTTATAGAGATGAAATAGAGGAAGGAGTATGGGCAGTGATAGAGTCTTATAGAGATGAAATAGAGGAAGGAGTATGGGCAGTGATAGAGTCTTAAGAGATGAAATGGAGGACAGAGTATGGGCAGTGATAGAGTCTTAAGAGATGAAATGGAGGACAGAGTATGGGCAGTGATAGAGTCTTAAGAGATGAAATGGAGGACGGAGTATGGGCAGTGATAGAGTCTTAAGAGATGAAATGGAGGACAGAGTATGGGCAGTGATAGAGTCTTAAGAGATGAAATGGAGGACGGAGTATGGGCAACGATAGAGTCTTATAGAGATGAAATAGAGGAAGGAGTATGGGCAGTGATAGAGTCTTAAGAGATGAAATGGAGGACAGAGTATGGGCAGTGATAGAGTCTTAAGAGATGAAATGGAGGACAGAGTATGGGCAGTGATAGAGTCTTAAGAGATGAAATGGAGGACGGAGTATGGGCAGCGATAGAGTCTTAAGTGGACTGAGAATCAGATAAGATCTTGATGTCACTGAGGATTGTCAACAAGACAGTTTACATTTAAAGACACTCTGTATAAAATAAAACAAATTATTGGACATTCAGACTATCAATTAATAGGTCAATTATGTTTTTATTTCATCACACAATGACATTTAACTAGAGATACTATAGATGAAGGTATAATATCGAACACTTGTCATTTCCTAACTGTAATTCTTAGCTTCTTCTTTATTGGGATATAGGCTCTCAACGTAGAATTCTTACATCCAGTAAGTTTAGTGTTCGACGTTCTAACATCTACTCTTCGTCATAGACTCAAGTACAGTGTATGTGTGCTGCTCCAAGCTATAGGAGCTATCCATGGTTAGTCTAGAGTTCCAATTTTCTACCAGTCATTTAAGTTTTGGACAGCATGATAGCAATAACCTACAGCTCTTACTATCGAGAGAGATGCACATTGGAGAAAGCAAATTTTAGCATAAAACCATGTCCACAGACAAAGCTGTAAGCTGATATTAAAGTCAGGACAAGGCTTTCTCTCTCTTTATCAGCAACAGAATCACTCCGCCTTTAACCTTGCCTATTTCTGTACCATATAATAAATAAACAAAGCAAATGTGCACAAACATGGCGATCTCCACACACATGCACGCGGCAGTTATTTCATAGGCCTGAGAACGAGGCTATACAGATGAAAATGATGCTAAGGTACGACCAAAATGGTCGTACCTTAGAGTAAGATATAGGTCAGTCATCCAATCACGAGCACATGTCCTGTGAAGAAAAAGGAAAATATAATTCAAAACAAAAAGAGATATAGATAGAAAAATAGATAGATGGACGAATAGAGAGAGAGAGAGAGAGAGAGAGAGAGAGAGAGAGAGAGAGAGAGAGAGAGAGAGAGAGAGAGAGAGACAGAGAGAGAGACAAAGATAGTGTTTGGACATGCCTCGGTGTACGAAATGTGTCAATCGTCCAAACACGACCACATGTTCTGTGAAGAAATAAGAAAGTTAATTCAAAGAAAAAAAGACATAGATAGAAAAATAGATAGATAGATGGATGAATAGAGAGAGAGAGAAAGAGAATGTTGAATTGGTGTACGAAACTGGTCAGTCATCTAATCACGAGCACATGTCCTGCGAAGAAAAAGGAAAATTTAGTAAAAAGAGACATAAATAGAAAAATAGATAGATAGATGGATGAATAGAGAAAGAGAGAGAAAGAGAATGTTAAATTGGTGTACGAAACTGGTCAGTCATCTAATCACGAGCACATGTCCTGCGAAGAAAAAGGAAAATTTAGTAAAAAGAGACATAAATAGAAAAATAGATAGATGGACGAATTCAGAGAGAGAGAGATGTTTACCTTAGTGTATGAAACTGGTCAGTCGACTAATCACGAGCACATGTCCTGTGAAGAAAAAGGAAAGTTTAATTCAAAGCAAAAAGAGACATATAGAAAAATAGATAGATGACGAATAGAGAGAGAGAGAGAGAGAGAGAGAGAGAGAGAGAGAGAGAATTTTTACCTTGGTGTACGAAACTGGTTTGTCATCTAATCACGAGCACATGTCCTGTGAAGAGAAAGGAAAATTTAGTTCAAAGCAAAAAGAGACATAGATATAAAAATATATACATGGACGAATAAAGACAGAGAGAGAGAGAGAGAGAGAGAGAGAGAGAATGTTTACCTTAGTGTACAAAACTGGTCAATCATGTAATCACGAGCACATGTCCTGTGAAGAAAAGCAAAAATTAATTCAAAGCAAAAAGAGACATAAGCAGAAAAATAGATAGATAGATGGATGAATAGATAGATAGATAGATAGATAGAGAGAGAGAGAGAGAGAGAGAGAGAGAGAGAGAGAGAGAGAGAGAGAGAGAGAGAGAGAATTTTTACCTTGGTGTACGAAACTGGTCTGTCATCTAATCACGAGCACATGTCCTGTGAAGAGAAAGGAAAATTTAGTTCAAAGCAAAAAGAGACATAGATATAAAAATATATACATGGACGAATAAAGACAGAGAGAGAGAGAGAGAGAGAGGGAATGTTTACCTTAGTGTACAAAACTGGTCAATCATGTAATCACGAGCACATGTCCTGTGAAGAAAAGGAAAAATTAATTCAAAGCAAAAAGAGACATACACAGAAAAATAGATAGATAGATGGATGAATAGATAGATAGATAGATAGATAGAGAGAGAGAGAGAGAGAGAGAGAGAGAGAGAGAGAGAGAATGTTCACCTTGGTGTACGAAACTGGCCAGTCGACCAATCATGAGCACATGTCCTGTGAAGAAAAAGGAAAATTTAATTCAAAGCAAAAAGAGACATAGTCAGAAAAATAGATAGATGGACGAATAGAGAGAGAGGGTACAGCTCCCCATGGTGTCTATGAAATAAATTATACAAGAAAGTGTTTAGTAAAAGATTTAAACACAAATGCTATAGCACGGGTCACATTCTTACCACACTCAAGAATAAAACAATACTAGGTATTGTAGCACTCTGCGTGGGCGTATCAAAGGCGCCGCCCGTTCTATATTTTCCATAATGAGATACGGTGGACAATATAGCACAGCTGGGGACAATATAGCACGGCTGGGGACAATATAGCACGGCTGGGGATAATATAGCACGGCCAGGAGGGTTAAATATATCACGGTGGGCGGAGACTGACCTTGCTCGACCTCGAGAAAAGTCGCCCTGGCACAAAGATTCAGCGACAGCGGCGAGCTGTCGTGCTACAAACCAGTAAAAGCACCGTCTGCTCGTGCAATACGGGAATTATTGCACTCGGGGTGTCGGTCTCGACGCTGATACAGCACTCGGCTTCGCCTCGTGCTGTATCACCGTCTCGACCACACCCCTCGTGCAATAATTCCCGTATTGCACTCGCAACGGTGCTTTAACTAGTTATTAGCACACTCACCACAATTACAGACAATCAAACTGAAGCCGCAGGTCATCTTGTAAAGAGTGGACCTCTATCAGGCTAAAGCAAGCAGACAAATTAACAATAAATTTGGATAAAGTATCACTCCGAGTTTACCCTACTGAAATAAACTTGCGTGGATAGCTGATTAGCTGAGTGTGCGCTCATAGTGCTATATTTAGTGCTATATTTGGAGCAAGTGTATCTACCTCTATTTCAAGCGTCATAACTGTACAAGACAGACTCCAACGAGAAGTTGACATTTTCATGCAATGTCCCACTATGGACATTGATGAACACCCACTAGACTGGTGGAAGCTTGAAGCAAATCGCCTACCACTACTCTCCTCTGTTGCTCGAAAATATCTGTGCGCTTGTGCAAGCAGTGTGCCATCTGAACGAGTTTTTAGTGTTGGAGGAAACATAGTAAATAGTAAAAGAAACTCTTTGCATCCTGATAGAGTTAAATTTCTAATTTTTCTTGCCAGAAATTTATGTGACTATATATTCTTTCTTTTTGTACTAGTGACAACTAAAACCACAAAAAATTATACCACAATATTCAATTATACCGCAATGTTCAATTCATATATCGTACCGCATGCAGAAAAAAAAAATACCGCTCAGCACTAATTAGGAGTAGCTACCAAAAAGACCCAGATACAATAAAGCAATCTGCTAGGATCAGTGTTCTCGCCAGGATTTTAAATCCAAGGGGCCTCAAGTAGTATCTCAGCCCTCTGGTCCAGTGCCTCCAGTAGTCCCTCAGCTACTGGGTGCTACGGCGATAGCAAATCCTGCTCATGCTCCACCGAAAGCAAAGGCATAATAATGTATAGAGAGTTAAAGATATTAGATTGTGTTTTTACTTACTTGGCGTTCTGACAGTTAGTATTGACATGACCTGTTTATTATGTATGCAGAATTAATGCAATTTCTGGAAAGACTCGATGAGCGCCATGAAGCCAAGTTGAAGAAGGACAATGCTTTAATGGCAAGGAAGGCTCACAGACCCCGACTAACAAATGGAGCCAAAATGCACCATCAAGCAATCAGTAGCGGCAGGTCGGAATCAAGTGCTAATCTACTCATTCATTGTTTGTAAATCTCTTATATAGACAGAGAAGTTCTAGCAGAGGTACATGTACAACCATTCACAATGGAGGATTAGAAAACTTGGTACATACCTGTCTCTTATCTGATAGGCCAATACAAGTTGAACACTGATCAATTAGCACTAAACACTGAATATGTTTATGGTTTGTTGTAATAATACATTAAAAAAATTTTAACTTCAAAAAGGGATTAGCATGCATGGTAGTGGACAGACTCGGAACACCTCTAGTGAACAAGAATGTGGTCCAATAACAGTGCTGGTGATCAAATAGTGAACAAAAGAATACCAAGGATGTACTGGCAGTGTACAAGTTGCGCATGTCACATGACCATGATTGTACACTAGTTAGAACACTTGGTTCATTTCCTGGTTGTGGACAATTGTTGCATGTAGAGTTTCCAAGCTTGGAAACCTGTTGGGCACTCGAGCGGGCAAACTAGTGTACAAACTGGGCACTGACATCTGACAAGCTGTGATTGTGGAATGACGGTATTCTAAGATGACTAAAGAATGAGGCCATCACATAGAGTTGATGTATCAAGGCTGCAACCAACTTAGGTTTAACCTTTATGAACTTAATTACTGCGAGTTCACTTCTTGCAAAGTACAGCTGTTATTTGAACTTCCGCAGGCATTTTATTCTTATATTCTTAGCTGGGAAGGGAGCCAATACAGTGATCAGCCTGATACACCACGCTCTAGAGCACTACAGTTTCAGAGAAGAGGAGCTCCATCTGCATGCAGACAACTGCTTGGGGCAGAATAAAAATAATGCAAACTTACAGGTAAACAAGCTATACTTTATGCTACATAATGCTAGTTGACTATCTGTAGTACCTGATGTGGCGAGTCCTGATGGGCTTCAGAAGGTGATCAGGATACTGGATCCAGGATACTGTATTCTCAGGATACTGTCTTCCTCATGGCTCTTAATCTTATTCATGGGACACTCTCTGTGACTAGTTCGTAAATGAGTAGTAGAACCACACATGCATTTCTTTTTACTAGCGATAACGACAGCTCTATCAGGCCCAGATACTGAGGACCTACTAAGAAGTTCTCTAGCACCTGTTGAGTCATCAACTTCAAGGTCATCTTCACCATCCTCCTCCCCATAGTCATGCTTTATTTCGTGTTGTTTAACCCATCATTTCCTCTCTTGTTCCAAGTCCCGTGCATTTTTCCACTCGATCCTCTTCTTTGACTCCTCACTTCTCAACTTCTCTAGTTTCTTCTTCCTATTCTTGTTTGCCTGCTCCAGTGCTTCCTGCATCCCATCCAGTATTGGTAGCTTGAGTCGTCTGAACAGATCCAGCAGCCAGTGGTATCCTGTGCCCTTCTTACCTGTCAGGTAGGTCATGTTGCTTTGGCAAAGGCCCAGATTAGTGGATGTGATATAATGTAGGCGATGGAGGTGGAGATCTTTAGATATAAATCTTATCAACACATTATGGGATCCTTCACACAAGTTAGAGTGACCCTTATCAAGCTCAGGGTGTATGACATTATGTGACCGTGCTGCTCTAATATTACACTCTATCTCATAGGCTAATGCATGTAGAGGGCTAGCCTCGTAGAGGGCAGGTGAGTGGGTTTTTAGTGGCATATTCTCTACCTTCACACTCTACCTCATCTTCCTCACAATTACCACAAGTACACCTCTTTTCACTATGAAAATCACAGCTACCACCCTCCCAGCTGTGAATATTGCGTGCATGATACTTACCTAGGTCACAAAGCCGTTTAGCAAAAGCTTCTGGATCCTTTCCTGACTGCACGAGGCAACAAAAGAAATTGATGCGAGCCTGTTGCAGAAAGCCATCTGACATGCAGCCACAGCCCTGGCTATGATTACCACCCTCACAACAACATTTCACTGTCTCCACCTCAGGAAAGCTCTCCTTATGCTTGTTTATGTATCGCTTAGTAAAGCTCTTCTTTTGCCACAGTTTAGTGAGTGCCTTCGTGTGACAACGACCAACATGACCAGCACAAAGCATGATACGTGACTTGGTTTCATCGGAAACCAAGTCACGTTTTATTTATTATTTTCACATGCACATACCATCCTACCCCATTAAATATCAGCTAATATCCTACTGTCTATCAACTTACCCAATCCCAATTCACATGCCCTTCCATCAACCCACCAATGATACACTAACAAGTCAGCATATCCATTCATTCACTCACTTGCCCATCAATTCACAAACCCACTCCAACACTAATCCATTCACTAGCCCAATCAACATGCAATCCCTGTTTGATCATCCTTTCCTCTAACCCACTTCTCTTCCACCTAGCTTACCTACCGATCCTTTAACCACTACTGCAACTTTATTCAACTCCCCCATCCTAACTACCCACAACACTGATTCACCCATCCACCACTCTTCACTCACTCACTCACCCACTCTTTATCCACCAGTACCAATATAATCATCTCCCACACACACACTCACTCACTCAATCACTCCCAACTACACACTGACTCGTTCACTTCAATCATTCACTTACTCATGATCACCCAGCACCAGCCCACTCACCACCTACTCTAGCTCACTCACACATTAATTCACAAACCCACTTTAACAAAATCCATTCACCTAACTCAATCCACATACAATCCCTTCCCTCCCTATCTCCCACTAACTCACGCTAACGCACCCACTAATAATTTAACCCACTACTACTCACCTACTCACTCACTCACTCACCCACCCTACTCACCCACTCACTTACTCACCAACTTACCCACTCACTCACTCACCCACTCACTCACTCACCCACTCACTCACCCACTCACTCACCCACTCACTCACTCACCCACCCTACTCACCCACACACATACTCACCAACTCACCCACTCACTCACTCACTCACTCACTCACTCACCCACTCACCCACTCACTCACTCACCCACCCACTTAATCACTCTACTCACTCGCTCTACGCTATACATTTCCTTGACCCGAAATTCCGAGGCAGTGGAATAAACTTTACTGCATGATAATAATTGTAATCCTGGTATTGGAGACACCACCACAGGACTACAGCAGTGCTTTGTGATTTCAGAGAATGCTGTCCTGCTGGAAGTCAAACCTCCAACTGTCTTTGCAGCAATGCAGACAGTATTGGCGGTGTATTACTCACTCCACATCTCATATCCGAAGACATCGATATCAGCAAAAAGTGTGCTCCTCTTTCTTCAGGAGAAAATCCTACAGAAGATAGACACAGCCAGTAACAAACCAGTTCGATACAATAATTTAGTGAACACCCTTGACTAACTACATGTATCATCACTATCATCTAACTATCAACATGCAGTCATGACCCCGATATTATTCACAATTATGTAGTTATTTTTGAAAACAATTTAAAGTGAGAAAACGAATGTCAGTAAGAAATTATGAAACTGCACGAGTAGCTTTGACACACACACACAAGTGTGTCGCTCTGACATACCCAAGTGTGTCACTTTGACACACTAGCTGCGTGACACATGTGCTGGTATGTGCTGGTGTGCCAACTATTGGGACAAGCATTAGACACATCCAAGTGTGTCAAATTTTGTTTTTACTGTGTTCGTATGGTACCAGATGCTGAGCACACCAAAAACTTATATTCCAACTTTCGAAGTTGGCTTTCTGACTCGTATACAATGGGGCAGCCGGATGAAGAAGGATACATGGAAGTGCTACAGCGAGATGAGGAGCATGATTATGTTCAATATCCTACAACACCGTCTCCAAGCGAGTTAGGTACAGACAGCCTCGAGATATCTACTGTCACGGATGATCTTATTGGGCAGTTTGAAGACAAGCCCGAGGAAGAGGAGCAGTGATCACTTATACACCAATTATGACTCCAGTAGTGATATTACTGAACTACTACTACTGTTACAAATAATGCTAATAATGCTTTTTTGCTAGGATCAAAAGAGAACACGGCAAAAGACAATGAGGAGAAAAGATGAGATTACAGCAAAAGACGACGAGGAGAATGACGAGAACAAGGAAAGCGAGACAGATACGGAAGATGAGGAAAGTGAGATAGAATCAAGTGAAATTGACTCGGAGAGCTCTTTGCATCATCTTAATGATTTATATCCTAAAAAGGTACCTCCTACATTGTGATTGTGTTATGCAATGTGCTTTCCTTTTATGAACAGTCAATCTCAATCAGTGAGGATGAGAGTAAGGGTCACGGTGGAGCAAATGGAAATGATCAAAAGATACCTCCCCCTATCCACACTACACCAACTTTGAGCCAGGTACATTGTAAAATAACTACTTTGTTATTAGCACACTATCTGGTAGAATAGCATGTAGCATATTGTACAGCATCATACTGCAGCAGAATGTGAAGGGTCAAACTAGCTAAAAAAAAGAAAACGCAAGAGGCAAATTTGCTTTTATGTTACAGCTGAAAGAACAATACTCTAACAATACTAGGACTCATGTAGATGTGTAGCATCAAAAAAAATTTAATGACAACAACAACTAGTCAACAACTTATGTATCTTCCCTTTTTTAGACCCCCTGTTGCTGCAAACATTCTATAGCAGAGGATGTAAAAGATATTAAGATGTCTTGGGAACAACCTATAATGAGACAGCACTTAATCAAGTGTCTATCCAACCAGTATAATTATGTGACTGTGCATGCGAAAAGGGGGCAAACGCCTCAAAAAATTTCAACAGCATCCAGCCTCCTATCACTCCTCAACCAGTAGTCCCTGATACTGGTAATGTCCCACAACCACCATCGTCCACCGATGAGCAGTTCTACACAACTGCAGAGCAACCGACAGAGAACGATATCAAAGAGTGTCTCCATGAGGCAGTCACAGGTCTCCCATTCTCTTCAAATCACTGTCCCCCTTCTCAGCTAAATGTAGCACTATCACTTTCAAATTTGTATACAGTAAGCTGAATGGTCAAACATGTTATACAGAAACTTTCATTGACTTTCCATAATATATGATAGAGTACCAGCTATTTGATTTTAGGCATGCGCTTAAATTTTTCATGAGGCGTTTGCCCCTTTTCGCATGCACGGTCACATATGACACCTTTCCCTGAAAAACCAGAATGCCTGTAAGTTATTATCTGCTATTAACTATTATTTGCCATGGTTAATGAAATAATGTAGTGCAATATATTGTATGACCCGTACTTGCATGATGACTGTGTAGCTTGTAATCAACGATGAAATGTTACACTAGGGAAAACAGCACTCAATGACACTGTTCCACGCTTATGCAACCAGGCAGGAATCAAGGGCTTCAAAACAAATCACAGTCTGAGGGTCAAAGCAGCAACACGTCTGTATCAATCCGGCGTGGACGAACAACAGATCATGGAAAGAACTGGTCACCAAAGCATAAGAGACTATTATTTCGAAGCCCTACACTTTGAAGATATATTCAACCATCCACGAAGACTCAACTGATAATAACTATTTTACTTTTTATTAAACTATTAAATCGTAAAAATCAATCAATAATGTGGTACTACAAGATCGGATAGCAGCGATTTTCCCAAAGCTATGAGAGGTCTACGACTGCAACGAGGGCAGTTTCTATATCGCCGGAAGGGAAATGTCGCAGCAACCGTCTGGAGAGACAAGAGAGATGTTGTTATGATATCAAGTATGAACACAGGCAACAGCTACAACAACAGTCAAACGCACTCAAAAAAATGGCAGCAGAATCAATGTCACTTGCCCACAGGCTGTCGCAAGCTACAACAAGTACATGAGCGGGGTTGACAAAGGTGACCAGCTGAGGAATCACTATAGGGTGAGGCTGAAGAGTAGCAAATAGTACAAGTACATCTTTTGGTTTCTCTCTTTCATGTTGCTATTACCAATGCATACATCCTAACCCACTATCTAGTAACAACATCATCAGCAACATCAGCCAACTCCCTCAAGGCTTTTAGGCTAAATCTATCTAGTTCACTCATTGTTGACTACAACAGTAAAAGCTGATGTGTACACCAGAACCTTGGGTATCGAGTAGAACACTCACGGCCGTATGACTGTGTGCGAAGTGTTTCCTTCTGAATGTCTTACCAAGCGCAAGCTCATGTCTGAGATTGCTAAGATCAATGATGTGCTTGGCTGGTTCTCTCCCTCTACAGTATGTATGAAGATCCTTCTGTAAAGAGTGTGGGAAAAGAAGATTGATTGGGACAAATTAGTTCCTGAGATCATGGAAACATGGAACAGTGGACATCTGAGCTTGCTGTACTCACCACCATTACCACAAGTCGTCCAAGGTAACATCTATTCAACTACATGGTTTCTTTGACGCTTAAGAAGATACCCTGGAACGCTATCCATATCTTACGACAGCGCAAATCAGGAGCGGGAACATTCTGCCTGCTGTGTCAAGAATGCGACAATGTTGCTGCCCAATCTACATATTACACTACAGGTCAAACACCAGAAATTTTACCCTAGATAATCGATGTATTTGAAGCATACAGGATCTTGTTTAATTCATCACTATTCATTGTGTTAATATTAAACTGTTGTTAAGATTCATGAAATTTCAATTAAATCAATTCATTGGATTTATGGAGAAAATAAGAAGTTTACTAAATGCCCAACTTGTCCAAAATATTGTACATAGAGGTGATTTAGGAAATTAGAACTTTATTTGAGTCAATGGATGCACTGTTTGCCTTTGCCTAATGGATGTTTCTTCATTCTCTGGACTGGACTACTGGACTCATGAATAATAATTATATACTGTAAAAGATAGGAATTTCATGATAAGACTGATGTTTATAAGAGTACTTGTATTGCACTGCGTGTGGTCTATGCATCGAAAATTAATGCACTTCAAAAATTATAAACTTCTAAGTTTACTATTACACGATGCATATTTGATACCTAGAAATGCAAGCTCGTTGTACTGGAACAGTGTGAAAGCTCTTTGATCTACTGTACAGTACAATACTTCTCTACACACAGCGTCACGTTTACCTTGTGAGTAAGTATCGCAGGCTTGAATGCCGGTCTCTCATTTCTGTCCACAATTAAATTTCGCACTTCTGCCTCAGTTGTCTCGCCCATGATGAGTCCCTCAAACGGGATCGAGTAGGAAGATTCATGTCCTGCAGTAAGGAAGGATTCAGTGATACAGGAAGGACAAGAGCAGAGAGAGAGAGAGAGAGGAGGGAATTCTGTATTTTAAGTACATTCTGGGGTACTCAAATGATGTTAATCTTGACAGGCACCACAATGTCTTGCATCACACCATGCTAATGGCAGAGCACTATAGTTCTTACCGTCGGGTGGGGAGCTGTTGACGATTTCCCAGAGGACCAGCGAGACAGAATAGATGTCACCCGATCGATAAAATGAGAACTTGTCTGGTTGTTTTTGTGTTGTCAGTACTTCAGGAGGTAAGTATCGACGCGTGCCTTCTATATGAGGCGGAACACGATCGACACCACCAATACCATTCTCACGAACAGCCAGTCCTAGGTCAGCAATGCAACACGTATTGTCATCATGTACCAAGATATTGGGTGACTTTAAATCTCTGCGCAATACATAGTGATCAAGAAAAACCCAATATGGATCCCATCATACCGTTTAGTAATGCTCACCAGGTTCCCTCTTTCCAGAGGTGCGCAACTCGTGATGTAGATACTCCAGACCGCTCAGAATCGAAAGGCATGATTTTATAACATCAGCTGGACCTCTCCGGAGATTTTCTGTTAGATTCCCCCTCTGAATGTATTCAAAAATGAGGATTGGCTCAGTAGAACCTATAGTAGAGAACCAGTAGAGAACAGTACTATACCAGTAGAGAACAGGTATAGTACTACCACACACAAACACAGCATGCATGCTTACAGTTGTCACGAAAATGTGAGTCTGAGGCTATGAATCTCAATATATTATTGTTGTTCAGCATACACGTGTTGTATATTTCCTCCTCTCTCTGGAAGATGGGTATCTTCGCTGGATGAAATGATTTGACGGCAATCTTGTCGCTATGATAAATTGCTGTGGAATAAAACAAAAAAAATCTGCAGCTCAAAAAGCATTAATTTTTATACACGACTTTCATTGGCTGAGTAAATTTGGCTGAGTACATTTGGCTGAGTACATTTGTGATGGAGGCAAGGAAGAACGATGGTAAGGTATATCCTCCAAACACTACGATCAAAGACTGGAACAGTTCTCAACCTCCCAGCTCGCTATCAGGACAAGTCGTGAGTGACACACGTGTACATGCATATTCCATTGATATCTTTGGGTTAGCACGCTTCACGTAGCTGTGAATCTGAATGCATTAGAACCCAACGAACACTACACTCACCTACCTACCATCCATGGTGTTTTTACATCCATGGTGTTTTTACACCCCTGGTTTTTCTTCAACTGGTGGTATAGGTCGAGAACCCACTACTATCTATAAAAGACTAACTGATTTTCTTGCAAACAAAACGGATAAACCCTACCTCCCTTGGTATTGATCCCTCAAGCTAGTACTACCAGGACTGCGATCAATACCACGATCAGTACGACGACAGCACAGATACATCGATAGATGACCTTGATATTGAACTGTCTCAGCTTTAATACATTAATTATTCAGTGTATTTTTTTCAGTTTACAGTAATAATAATACATGTGTATTATATTAAGTATTATTGGAAACAGACAAGTTATTAATTTTCGTAGGCGGGTCCCCTAGTACGTTCAGTCACAGTGCGGGCCTAATTCAGCATACCGTATTTATGCAGAGCATGGGTTGAATGTGGGGAAGGCAGTAAGCAAACGGACTTTTTTACGGTATAACGTCCACCATACCGTTAAAAGTATTCCCACATCGGTGACAACGGACCCCTTATTCTGTTCTAACGGTATTCCGTGAAGCATCCACATGGCTATAAACATGGTAACCGTTTCGTGAACTAACGGTGTCAGGATTTGTGCCCCGGGTTTCCTGTGCTGCCCAGGGAGTTGAGCGTATGTGACTCATGCAGTGTGCACGTCTCATGATGCTTTAGTATTATTTTATCATTTTTATAGGGGCTGGTACACGAAGTGTACAATGAGATGTAGATGGATGAGGAGGACGTAGGATGGGATCTTTTAGTGAGGTATAATAATCGTATTATAGTGATCTCACTCTGACTCATTCATGCAGCTTTGACCACAGCAACAATAGAGCTGTTAACACCAGAATGCTGAGGAACATCGAAGGACTACAGACTGAAAATCGATTCACAATAGTCCTAATCAGACGTAAGCAATTTAAACATGAATGCATAGTAATACTATTATTATAGGAGCTATGAGAACATACTTTAAGACTAAAAAAACAGAACTCAGAGAGAGAGGTCCGATAAGCAGAGGCAAACCACTAAGAGGCAGAGAAGGAGGCGTTGGAATATCATTAACTCTCAGTGCCGAAACTAAGACAAAACTTGATCCACTAATGAAAGCAGACTATATGTCCAGTGATGAATCTATATGAGATCAGTCAGATTGTGAAGATGAAATGACAACACAAAGCTCTAGAAAGAGGCTACTCATGCATAGGGCAAAGGCTACTCACGCATGATGTGGCTGGACTCTGCTACATCAGCTGTCATGTTGAGGTCATATCGAGCAGATTTATTATGTTTATGTACAGTTTCAACTGCAACATCGGACGTCTTGCAAAGTCGATAGGATTTAGTGGCATCAGTGTACCTCTCACAACTTGATTTAGCACTATAAAAATAGAACTTAAATGCTTGTACTTCAAACGGTGATATCTGTTTGCTCCTTTAAGCTGTAATCAATAGAGGCTATTGTTGAGACGTGGTGGTGCTATTAGAGTGTTCACACACCCATATTAGAGTGATAGTCACACCAACAAGGGAGATTGCTTTTTTGACAGTTATCTTGTGGACAATAAAGCAAGAGCGAGAATGGTAGGACTTGAATTATCACACAGACACGCAGACAAGGTGTGTGTTTATTAACTTTTACATTATCGTATGTTTGGCAAGCAAGTAGAGAATGTAATGGTATGAAATCAGGAGCTTATCATATTTTGGGGGGATGACACCACTAACGTTATACGCCAAAAATCACTCGGGGCAGCAATCATGGTGTGATGAAGTTCAGGAAGCACGACTTTTATTAGAAACACAGAAAGAGGGCTACTTCAACAACGATCATCTCTTAGGGCAGGTGGAATGCACTATAAACATCTTTGAGCGGGTTCATCCACAAGCCAAGGGGCTTTTTCTTTTCGATAATGCTCCATCGCACAGAAAACTGGCTGAAGATGCCTTAAACGTCAATCGGATTAACGTTCATCCAGGCGGCAAGCAGCCAGTTATGCGTAACACCAAATGGAATGGCCAGGTTCAGCCATTAATCTTTGACGATGGCACCCCTAAGGGTATGAAGGCTATTCTGGAGGAAAGAGGAGTTGAAACAAAAGGGATGAAAGGAGCTGAAATGAGTGAGAGACTAAAATCAAATGCTGATTTTCAAGCACCAAAAACACTTCACAAAAGTATAATGCAACAGTTGTTTGCAACATTGTGTTTATGTATGGGACCATATTCATCATTGGGTTATCACTTCATTATCAGGTAAATCAATATTATGTCAATAAAAAATTATAATTATTATCATGTTTATATCACAGAAGACAGAGTTGGTTGTAGGGCATGGTGTATACATACATTACAGCCAACCGAAGCAGTGTTATAGCAACAAATTTTTTTACAACAACAAAGTATTTTTTTGCAGTGTACTGTCAAGTCCAAAGAGAGATGGCAATAATGAAGGTCAGACGGTGTTGTGTGGACAACAGTCGACATACACGTTGAACGCATTCCCTTTGATCAAAGCTTCTGGGAAGAAAGATTGCTACCAAAATTAAAATACATTTATGTTAACTGTGTAGTTCCTGAAATCTTAACAGGTGGTTTGTATCATAAGCTGTAAGCATTACAAACAATGAATATAATTAAGATAAAGTCTCCTAGCAAGATAAAGTTACCTGAATAAGTGGTCTTAATAAGTGATCTTATCTGAATGATCTTAAGGTCGCCTGGGCTACAAAATACCATATACCCAACTATGGCATAATAATTAAAACCAAACTGTGACAAGAAAAGATTAGCCATGAAATTTAGAGATTCTGTATCTATCTTATGTATACATGCTTCATATTTTGTTTTTCAACCAGATCACCAAAAGAGCTACTAAATCATCCACAAATTTGACATCTGGAGCAAGTGCGAGAGCAATAGCAACTCTCTTCAAACATCATCATCATCTGCACGCTCAAAAAGGGAGAGTTGTGCATTTGACCCTCTTGAAGAGTGTGCATTTGCGTATGAGCAGAAGCGGAAGAAAGCTGCTGCTAGTAGAGTTAAAGTTAGCGTGTTTGTAGTCAAGGCTGAAACGAAGTGCATACCTCAGGGAGCATGGAGGAAAAAGTTAATTGAGCAAAAGCATTTGGTTAGAGTCAAAATGAGGAGAAATTTGTCATCATCTGATGTAAGAACTGTGATTGCCAAGGAGACCAGTCATCTTGAAATATCTGAAACATTTACTCTTCTGGCGTGCGTGGATCACAGACTTGTACCTGCCACTGATCAACACCCTAGTTAGTCTGGGGACCCGCCCCTTTCGCATTAACAGGAAAGGGTCTGGTCGCTTCAGCATACAGTACCCGTACGTACCACAGCGCAGGAATTCTTGAGGTCCAACCAGATTGCGCCATGTCATAAATAATTGTGTTACGTTATAAACTGACTGTAGCAAAATGGAGTCTAGCACGGTGAGCGAAGTGATAGACCGAGCAGTGCAGCAGTTGGGTTATACAGCTACTAAAGAACACCAGCGAACGGTAGTGGAATGACTTGTGGGTGGCAAAGATTCATTCACTATACTGCCGACTGGATACGGAAAAAGTTTGTGCTATGCTTGTCTACCATTGGAAGTACCCATCCACGGAGTACAAGATTCCGAGGTCTCAGAATCTGCCTACGACTGTTCTTACTATCATCGATTCAATATCGAAGGTGGAAATTTGACACTTACATGTATGAGTAGTAGATACTATGTGACTATCATTTATCATTATCCATCTCTCGCTCGAGCACGACGAGCAGCAGTCAGTGCATGCAGCAACGATCTACTGCGTAATGGCGCGTGCACATACTCGTACTCGTCTACTGTTTCGTATACTATTGTGACGTCACTCTGATCAGGTCTAACATTTGGCGTTGCCGTTCGCGATTGAACGTGAATCTAAACCTCTCTACTATACTACTACTGTTATTGATACTAGAGAGACCAACACTGGTATGAGAAGCACTTGAAGTTAATCACCGTACCTGTACACACTACTGAATGTTATCCTCTTTCCATGTGAAAGTCTTTATACTTGTTTGACTACCGAATGGGGTTTCATGCAGTTCAGTACCAAAAAGCTAGAATGGAAATTGCGGATACCATTATGGATAATACAACCGCCTAGTAGTGAAGTAAAATATTTACAGGTTATTTTTCTAGTAACCAACGTGCATATGATGATGATGCAAGCGATGATGATCTGGTTTCTTGTGTGATCTGGTTCCTCAAGATCGGTGGGAGATATTGGCATGCAACAGAGCAATTTTAACAATTTTTAATACTGAAGAAGGAACTATCATCAATACAATTGAACAACTGATTGCTCAGCCACTGGCAACTTCCGACCATGAAGGCAATCCCATAAAGGGACAGAAAACTTCCATGAATAAAAGCTTTGACAACTAGGTTAAACAAATGAGGCGGGCAAACTATTGTGATCAACAACTTCCGATAGAAATGGCAACTAGAAATGGCAACTAGAGTGCTGCTTAATAGATGGAATGTTTTTGATCAACACTACCCATTAAGCGTATCCACCTGCTCCAGCGAATCCACCTGCTCCAGCGTATCCAAGCGTATCCACCTGCTCCAGCGAATCTACCTGCTCCAGCGAATCTACCTGCTCCAGCGAATCCACCTGTGCCAGTGAATCCACCTGCTCCAGTGAATCCACCTGCTCCAGCATATCCACCCGCTAAAGCGAATCCACCTGCTCCAGCGAATCCACCTGCTCCAGCGAATCCACCACGACAGCCACCTGCTCGAGTCCCTCAGCATGTAACAATGCGTAAGGTATTGATTGTAAAATTAAAACCGTTATACTAAGTATGTACTACCAGAGCGGGGTTGTATTTCATATCAATGGGGAAATTTGAAATAGCATGGTTACCAAAATAGGCTTTCCGTTTTACAAAGTTTTTTGTCCTTTTTGAATTATTAGGTCCATCAGTACACTAGCTAAACTAGTACTTAAATTTACAATGTATGCATGCTTGCATACTACAGGTGAATTATCACTGTCTTCAGCACCTCTGACCTCACTGATTCAAGATCAAGACTAGATAGAAGGATGGTATAGCTATTATACAGTTGCATGCATGTGTTAGGTCAGTTTGTTGATATGGGGGATGCATTTGAACTCTGACAATACACTATAGGGTGAGAAAAATGTTTAGAAAATTTCTCCTAAAAGCTTAGTTGGTATTAATATTAATGTGCATTACAACTATTTTGGATGGACTTGCATGTGAAAATCATGAAATATAACTACTCACAGAAATCTTTATTACCCTGGTATGTAACTTTATGCAGTTATTTATGCTCCAAAATCCTCTAAGAGTGCCTCACAAAGGTCAATATGTACGCTCAACTCCATTGCACGAATACTCCCATTGCTCACTCCTCAGGCCTCAGTCAGCTAGGGGGCGGGGTAAATCTACACTTAGTGATCACGTGCGTGCATTAGAGATCACGTGCACAAGGCTAGTGCACGTGTAAATCGGTGTAAATGAGATATCTCACGGAGTCTAGAGAGTGATCACGTGCGTGCATTAGAGATCACGTGCACAAGGCTAGTGCATGTGTAAATCGGTGTAAATGAGATATCTCACGGAGTCTAGAGATTGAGATTGGCTAGACGGAAAAATCAGGAAAAGAAGTTATCATGTCACAGCTTGAACATAGTGAGAATGGAAAGTGGACAAACTATTCTACAAGTAATTCATATCAGAAGGAATCACTGGGCTGCAATTCAATTTATAAATGATGCCGAGATAATGCTATTTGACTCATCTTTTGACAGCTTTAATGATGACACATTTGACACTATAGCTAAATTAGTCTATAGTAGTAAGGACACCTAACTGTTAAGGCAATGTCCTCAGCTCCTTTTAGTTACAGAGATACAACAGCTAAAACTCCCAAACTTTGCACTAGAGGTTCCATTAAACCACACAGTAAATTAAAGTGCATGTCCGGATGTATCCACATTGCTCCGTATTATTCTATGGCGTTTCAAGAATCACTAGCGTTTGCACTAGAAAGGCTTCACCAGCCCGACCTGACTCTCAAAGAGCAACAAATAGCCGTTACAGAACATGTCTACCATGGAAGAGATGTGTTTGCATGGCTACCAACTGGATTTGGCAAAAGCCTTTGCTACCATTGTGTTTTTAGCTCAGAGAAACGCATTTACGAAGTTAACCACAGTATAAAATCAAAAAAAGTGTATGACAAACTATTAAGCATAATAATTGAGACAGACAATGAGAGCTTGCTCCATTTACTATCTCATGGAGCGCTAACAATGAATCAAAAGCTATTGTCATATGCTGCAGACCAGCAACCAGGTGGCCGTTTTTGGAGCCAGATGAGGAAACCGAGCACATTCTCAATGAACTAAAGCCTAGCAATGATGTATGTGAGTCTGTGCTAGGCCTAAACGACTATCTAACCATTGCAATTCCAAATTTACATCAAATGGCACGCTCATATCTCATTCAAGTGAAGAAAAACAAAATTATTAAGTGGCTTGAAACCCTTCCATGTGATCAACAAAGATTGGTTGTAGATCTTGCAGTAAAGCAAAGAAGATTTGTTAGCAAAGAGTGTCGAGATGATGTAAAGGTCAGACGTCAGCCGCGCCAAGAAAAAATGCTAAAAGAAAATACCAAGATGAAGAGCGTTAGAGAAAAAGTTAAGAGAGGAGAAAGAAAAGCTATCAGATTCACATCTTATTATGTCAGTAAAAGAAATTGAAGAAGATTTACTAGCAATTGACAAGGAAGATATCAGTAAAGCCAGTAAGGTGAGCAAGAAAATGCAGCTTCTTAAAGCACAGGTAAGAATAAGGAGGAAGGTTTTAGGACAAAAGGTGCCCATAGTCTTTACTGCAATAATCCAGTTACTGACAGTTGCGAACAGATGCCTAACATGAGCTCTTTTTTGACTGTTGTTGGCAGCATCATGCTGTTTCATTACAGCACTCTCATGGACATTCAAGATGAGTGCCCTCTTGTCCTTTGCTACAGTAGTAACTCAGGAACAGGTATGATACTAGACTTTTGTGAAATCATTGTGACATTCTCTGCAAGCATATCTCTGTAGGAAAATCAAAATCTCTCCGAAATTCTTTGAGTCTTTTTGGAGCACATTTGACAAACATCAATGGCCCAGATACACCAACTGCAGCAATCGTCAGCCAAACATCTGTAGACAACAACTGTTCCAATCGGTGAGATCCACCAATTCTGTAGGAAATTAATTTTACTGATAAATCTCCACATAATTACACTAAAGATAGGCATTGATGATATCCGGAGTTGCAAAAAGTTAGAAGCCATTGCGGTGCAACTGTTCAATGAATTTTCACATACCACTTTGGCTATAGGAGGTTGCAACAGCCAAGAACGTCACCAACTGAGACAGCGAATCAGCCATTCTGTGATCAAGAGAGGTATACATTGGTACTGTATATGTCAACTTATTGGGTAGAAATTAGCCTCAAACCAGGTTCTAGCTCTTTTAATTTGTGTGTGGGGAGGGCTTGCCCCCCACTTTTCGTCCAGGGGGCATAGCACCAATAATTATTGATCACAGCACTGAGCAAAGTACCAAAATCGCCTTATTACTGGCTAGAAATCGTGGTGGCGTGCATTAGTCACGTTTATGAATAGTGCTAAGCATCTCTGTCGCCGATTGTTCTAAGTAAATTATTAATACCTTCCATGCGTGTAGCTATGGGTGCATGCCATTGTAGAGACAAATTACTAATCTATTTACTTTTAATCTAATTACTAATCTATCTACGCATAAAGATGCGTTGCGGGACGTCAAGAAAAGAAAAAAGCTGTACGTATACAAATAGCCAAGAACCAACAGCAATGTTGACCCTTTGGGAACATCCACTAAAAATGGACATGAAAAGAGGGAAAAGTGAGACGAGGCAATACGGTAATCACACACCTTTCTCCTAGCTCTTCTAACTAACTCGATACAGTCCAATGGTGGTTTTTACACATTATTTCCTAGCTCTTCTGACTCTCCGCAGTAAAATGATACCTGGTTGGTCCTCCTCCTCCACCGGTAGTTGGTCGTCATCGCCCGGCAGTGCAGGCACCCTCACCTAAGGTAAACTATCTTCTTACATTTTAATAATAAATAAATATTATAAACAATGGGATTTAATTTTGAAATTATATTCATCAGTTTAGTTATTATTTTAGTTGTTGAAAGCCGGCGGCCCATTTGAAAACAGTCCGGGTTGTAAAATGGTCCGTAACATATACATGGCTTGTGATTATCATTCTTTGTACATTACTAAAATTAATAATAATAATTATTTGTAATATTGACGAAGTGACTAATGAGAAAAATTTGGTGTATACAGTGCTTCTAGTCTAGAGAGGCCACTTTTATGTTTTTGTGGTCAGCAAGAATGTTTTTGTTGTAAAAATGTTATTTTCAATGCAATAAAGCTGAAATCTTGTCTGAATGTTCTTATATCTGTGCTAATAAAGTCTTGCAAGTTTGAATAGTTTCTGTTGTCTGTGAACAATTTTGTTGCTGCTGAAGTACCAGGTGGTGAGTTTCGGCTAGTGGGAAATGTGTTAGGGCCAGGAATAGAGTATTGAGCTGAGTTAAGAAAATTCCCTCAACAGGATGATTAAATGATAGTTCAGTTTTCATCTCAGCAAGTTTGGTAGCTTAAGTATCATGCATAGTGTTGTATGAGCCAGAAATACACCAAAAATCAGTTATTTTTAGTGGTAAAAGTGTTAGGGCTGTAATCAGAGAATCTTTGAGAGTTAAGAAAATTCTCTTTTGCATTAGATAGCCGGATACCTATAGTTAATGTAGAATTAAACAGTAGGAGCGTAGATTTCTCTCAGCATTTGTTACGATGCTTTTTGTCAGCAATTTTCAATTCTCTTGAAATGAGTGACGTCACACATTAAACTACTGCCACTTGTCTACGTCATACACGCGCGCTTCTTTCCCGCCAAAATGGCAGCTAGGCCCTCTCGACGAGTTTTGGCTTCCTTTTTGTCCCAGGCGCGCGGAATCAAGTTCTACCAAGTTCAGACATCATCTATTGTTGTGGGAGATCTTGTTTCTATAAAGTTGGATCCAAACGCTTGGGATAACAACTGTATTAGTTTGTGGACTCGGTCCGCTCATGAGTCTAGAATGCTTGGTCATCTCGCAAAGGAAACAGCAGCTCTCTTGGCTCCTCTTTTGAAGTCTGGACTTGTAGCATCTGGGTAAGCCTTCTGCTACTCGACTTTGCATTGGTATAGTGTGTTTGTATTTTATATAGCACCGTGGTATCCCTACCTTACTCGCGCTCTGGCATGGTTACCGTGTCTGCGATGTGGCTGTGTCTATTGAAGGGCCAGTTGATCGACTGGAAGAAATAAAGAAGGTACTACGTGGGCAAAAAAAGTTTTCAACATTCAAGTATGATGAAATCGTTGACTATGATGGTGATGATGAATCTACAACGGAAAAGTCTGTTCTGGACTCAGACTTTGATACGAAGAACGCATTATCCCAAGACCTTGATATATCTGTTGTCGACAACACCACACGTAATCTCCATACTCATTTATTGTGTATTGAAAACCTCTGTTATTATAATTAACAAGCATGCACGCCCCCGTGGTGACGCGGTGTAAACGTCATATAATTCTGTGACATCATTAAAAAATGGCGATTTTACATTAGCGTCAATGAGAATTGTCTGGAAATGCGTCTTTGGTCTTGTTATACTTTGTACTTCAGTGTAATATCTGTATAAAGGTAAGTGACAAAGTCAAAAATGCATTTTGGTAGTGATACTATTTATACAGACTTGGGAATAGAAAAGTGGCCTCTCTAGACTAGAAGCACTGTAGCTAGTTTGCATTGTGACCATTTTAGTCCAGCAAATGGAATTTAGTAGTTGTTAACAAGTGCATGATTTCAGTTTGTGAAGATTGATGTACAGAAGCTGGAAGAGTATTTTTTACAACATTGTGTACCTCCCAGTGTTGCCTCGTGCTGCCCACCAGATGGGTGCTGGTTTGCTGCAGCGCGTGCGCTACCTGCACAAATTTGAAGTCAGGGAAGTCTTTGTAGACTTCTTAGAAGTAGAGCGAATTAGAGGATAGGTGCTGGGAAAATCGATCATTAACTGGCTCATTTCACACGGAATTTCTCTTGCCAACATGTGTGGTCAATGCTATGACAAGGCGGGAAACATGCCTGGTGCTGCTCATCGTCTCAATAAGATTGATTAGATTGAATGGCACCAAAGTATGCTACAATGGCACTATTCGAGCACTTAATGGAGCACCGAGAGGACCTTGTATTGGGACTGCCTTTACCACGGGAGAGCACACATTCACGTGTGACGCATATGATGCTCTTGGCCATGGCAAGTCCAGCAGCCTGCTGCGCAGAATGAGCAGAAGCCACCATCATATGCATAAGGGCCAAGATCATCTGCGTGCAACGCGCCCTGATGTTAACCATGACCTTTGTGGAAGCATTAGAGAGCGTGCTAGTGGCTAGGTAAACAAAGGACGACATTTGCAGCCAGCAAATTTCTTCGCTAGCCAAATCCAATCAACGGCTGCTACGGTTGCTCCGAAGATACACTACCTTATTCACGTGGCTTCCTGGATGGCAAGGTATGAAATGATTATAACAACAATGAACAATACTGTCATATACAGTCGTCCGGCCAACCGAGCTCTCACGTGAATTTTATTTCTATGATGACATCATTTGTGGTGCACTAAATTGCACTATGTGTGGACCACGTGCGACTGTGAAGTTGGACCTGCTGTACGTTTTGATAAAGATGACCAGCCTTGAAATATCATAAAAATCAAGTATTATATAGATTGGATACTACTTTAAGTCTTGCTTTTTTTTAAAGAATTTAATGTTACACAAAATTTTCCTGACGCTGTGTATAGGGCAAGGTATAGGAGGACATGGCTCTTATACACGTTGTTGTCAAAAATTGATATTATTTTAACAGCAAACAATACTAACTTGCTTATAATAATTATTGTCATTGATGATCATAAGCTTGTACGATAGTGATACAAAAAGTGTACACAGCACTTGCATTGGTTAAATAAAATTTATATTGGATAACTGATTTTACAATGATGTATTTCCTTACAATGATTTTAAGCGATTTTAAAGCAAAAATGCTTTATTATAAATTATACACATGATCCTACGAATACAGACTACTTAGCTTAGCAGGTAATATCCAACTTAGCTAGTTCAGCTAAAAGAGCTTGTGCTACTTAAGCACTTTTAAAGTACATAAAAATTGTTTTGTGCATTAAGCACATTGTATACTGAATTGCTTGTGCTTCACTCTGCTTTGTATGCAGCCAGTCATACAACTGCTTGTGCTGAATTAAGAGCTATACTGGTCATGACTGTATCATTTTTTAGTATAATGGATAGGAAGCAGAAACAATAAGCAGCTCATAGAACTACATTGTTAATGTAGCTGTCTCCATGAAAACCCATGCAATTTCTCCTGCATGTAATTTGTGAAACATATACCAGACTGTTTCACAATACAACCTTCCAATGAATAAGCAAAAGTGGAGTATTTGGTTTGATTGATCAGTACAGCAATGACAAATGAATTCCCCACAGAATTCTCATCATGTCACTAACATCTTCTACTTCAATTTGCTTTAAAATGAACAGCTCGCATGTCCGCCCATTTATAACATCGATGCAGTTTTCAGGTTAACCATAAACTGTTATTAATAAGGTGAATATAATAAGTTAATTTAATAGGAAGGAGGTGCTGCTGGAAGATTCATACCCCAAACACTCTATAAAATGGGAAATAAATGCGTCTATCATGAACTACATGCAGTAAGCTGTATTTTTGTTGGAAAATTACTTTTTTTACAGACTGTCTTCCAACAAATTGTTCAAGAATTGTCTCATCTAACAGACTGGGGGCAAGATAGTGCTGCCTCCCCGGTAATCAGCCTAGGCACAGTTCTGCAGGCTACCGGGACAGGAAGGGGCAGCATGCTAATCATCGCTCCAGTGATAGGCCCTTTCCTGTGTCAGATTACTTCACAAATACTGTTAGAATGGTTGACGGTCGATACGAGGTGTCTCTCCCCTGGCAAGAGAGTCACGAGCCTTTGCCTGACAATATTGCCCTTTGCCGTCGGCGACTTCATGGTCTGCTTCAGCGGCTGAAACGCGAACCAGATATTCTGCATGAGTACAATGCCATCATCACTGAGCAGCTAAAAAAGGGCATTGTTGAGGTTGTCGAGGACACCGTTGATGCATCTGAAAAGATACATTATCTTCCCCATCATGCTGTAGTACGCCAAGATAAAGCGACGACCAAGGTCAGAGTTGTTTATGATGCTTCGGCAAAATCCACTGGACCGTCTCTCAACGAATGCCTTCATGCTGGACCTAAGTTCAATCAGAAAATCTTAGAAATACTCATGCGCTTACCCTATTGGCCTCGTAGCGGATATTGAAAAGGCTTTCTTGATGATCTCTGTCTCACCTAGTGACCGAGATTCCTTGATAATTTTGTGGACCGAAGACCTCTATGCTGAAGATCTGAAGATTCAGAAGTTGAAATTTGCGAGGGTTGTCTTTGGTGTTTCTTGTAGCCCCTTCCTTCTCAATGCTACCCTTCGACATCATGTAGAGAAGTATCGCACCTCTCATCCAGGGCTGGTGAACATTTTGACTGAGTCCACCTATGTTGACGACGTGATCTTTGGAGCTGACACTGAAGCAGAAGCACATGAGCTATACAGGAGTTCTAAGGAAGTAACGAGTAATGGTCAATTTAACCTCCGTAAGTTTGTCACAAACACGCCATCACGCATTAATGCCCAGGAGAATGAGCTGAACAAGACAAGTCCACTTGGAAGTGAAAAGTTCAGGAGCTGAAACCATCTATCCCAGTAACCAACAGAAGGTATTAGGAGCATCATGGAACTTATCGGACGATCAGCTGATCCTTTCCCTCGATAGTTTCGTGGAAACTGCTTCCTATTGATTTCCACTAAGAGGAACATAGTGAGTCTAGTTGGACAGATTTATGTCCCCTTGGTTTCTTGTCACCTGTCACTGTGCGTCTCAAAATACTACTGCAATAGTTGTGCAAGATTAAGATCGGCTGGGACCAGCAATTGGAAGGAACATTGTTGGAACGATGGAAGAAACTTGTGTGTGAGTCGATTCCCTGTTCACAACTACTTATAATTACCTGCTATTTGTTATCTAACCTAATTTTGGACATTTTTGTAGCCCAGAAAATTAATGGCTTTTGCGAAGCACGCCTCTTCAGCCGCCAATTACAACTATGCCAATGGATATGCCAAGAGTGATGTGTTTCATTTGTTAAACTTTGTTCAAGAAAGCTGGTTGTGCAGGCATCATTATAGGCTCATCCATATGTAACTTTTTTTTATTGGGGGTTTTCAAAACAATTTCTATAATGAATTAGGTACAATCCACAGGCACTTACCATGAGATTGTCAACGTCTATTTGAAACGAGATGACGGTGTGGAATTCACCATTAGAGTAAGTTACATGCACACATTAGATATACTAATAATACAGTTTGTACCCCACCACACCCAAAGATCAAGGAAAATGGCATGGTATATATCCCATGTACCGAGGGTATATGGATATTTTCCAAGCGCTTGAGCTTTCCCAAGCTATCTGCTAAAGCAACGTACTTACAACCAACCTTTGTTTGAGTTCTAGCAGTAGTATTTCTATGCCTTGCTAAAATAGTCGCCATGTTACATTATGACCTAGCCAGCGGTTTGAAATGACGTAGCCTCCAACTGACCAATCACATTGCAGAATTTCGTTGAACTATGGTCTAAAAATTTTCTATATTTCTATATAACAGGGCTGCCCAGATCTGACTGTATCAGCACAGATGAAACACAGCCATTTTATGTTGACAGTTGGAGAAGTAAGTTACATGGACACTAAACAACATCACACCATTGTTTGGTCACAACAGCCTGCTTTTTAATTTAAATGGTTAGTATTGGCGAATAATCGTTGCTATAGTTTAACACAAAATTTACGGCTGTGTATGGAGATGCTAAGATAGTGAATATGTGCGGTGCCCGTGTCTTGCTAGTTGCCTCTACTTGTAGCTGGCAAAACTGTTCCATTATAACTCAGCATTGCCACACCTACTGTACACAAGTGTAGCCTATAGTGCTAATTAAGTACGGTGAATAGAATACGGTGAACTATAATCAAATAATCTAAGGCTATGATCTGAAATATGACTAAGCCTATGATCCCCTCTTGACCTGTTTCACCAGGCTACTGTATGTTTATCAATCCAGTATGCACTCATGTTTGTTTGCGTCTACTGTTGTTAACCTACTATATTCTCTGCTTTGTACAGCAGTCTCCTCGTGACAACAGAGCTCACTCCTACTCTAACACTGATTCGTTGTGCTTGGAAGTAAAGTGAGATGAGGTGCTAACAGATAATTTATTGTTGCAGTGGAATCATCTTCTAATGATGGTAAGAGACGCCAAAACTATTGAGATTCCTCGGTGCCTCTTGTCGTACCCAATTTGCTCCATCAAATCTGCAAGACTTATTGGGTTCTGTGATGCATCATCAAGAGCATATGCAGCTGTTATATACTTAAGAATTACGAGTGAACTGCATCAAGTTCAAGTCAAGTTCCTCTCTGCAAAAACACGTGTAGCTCCTATCAGTGGTCTAACTATACCCCGGTTAGAATTATTGTCAGCCCTTCTGTTGTCAAAACTAGCAAACAATGTGAAGTCAGCCCTGCAGTCCCAGCTTGATCTTGATGACCCGATCTGTTTTACTGACTCGAAGGTATCTTTATTTTGGATACAAGGTTTAGACCATGAGTGGAAACATTTTGTGGAGAATAGAGTGATCACGATCAGGAGCCTCGTCGCACCACAACACTGGAAACATTGTCCAGGCAAAGATAACCCTGCAGATATTCCATCGAGAGGAGCAAGTGTATCCGATTTGGCTGAGAACCCCCTGTGGCTACATGGACCAGAGTGGATCCACTCCAGCGAAGAACCAGAAAAACAGTCAAGTCCATTTACAGTACCAGAAGAATGCAAATCTGAAATGAAGAGCAAAGATGCTGCCTACTCACTGATTGCTATCCAAGACCAGAACACTTCCCGTTTGTCTGACGTCATCGATGTGGCAAGATTCAGCTCTACACTCCGTCTGTTCAGAGTTACAGCTTTAGTCTTGGAGTTCATTCATCGCCTCCGACACCGTGTGAGTAAAAATACTGAGAACACTCTAACCATTACTTCACCAGACCTCACTCATGCCAAACTACTGTGGATCAAGGACTGTCAATGCACAGTATCCTATACTACTGGACAAGAACCAACAACTAACAAAATTGATCGTAGTTGAAGCTCATCGACGTGTCATGCACGATGGAGTCAAGGAAACCCTCACAGAACTGAGATCCAACTATTGGTTAGTCAGAGGACGACAGTTCGCTAGAAAGGTGATTTATGGATTGTAAGAGGCATGAGGGCAAACGCTGTCGTCCCAATCCCCCACCACCACTACCTGAGCACCGTGCTGGTGTCGACTTCGCCCTTTCTTTGTGAAGACTTCCAATGGAGCAGCATCGTCGAAGGTATGGTTGTGTTAGTACACATGCTCCTGAACACCTTTCTCAGGCTTACATGACAGAAGAGTCAGATGACCCTGAGAATCCTGACACATTCAATGTTTTTACAATAACATACTTTCTGATCTCCAAGGTGGTTTGTGGAGAATTAAAGTTCAGTTTTGTTCAGAATTAGATCAATATATAGAATTACTGGATAAGAGGAAAAGTGTGAGCATGAAAGGTACTACTGATACATGGCTTACATTGGCATTGCAAGAAACACATCATCCTTATCCAGCGAGCTATCAACAGACTTGAAGAGGACAAGACACAAGTATGCAAATACATGTACTGTTCAACCACAACACATTATCTGTATCCATGGTGATTATGTAACAGACTCTCTGACTATTATCATAGACAGCCTGACACACTTATTGTAATGCAAAATGAAGATATTCCTGAGTTGACCATATTTTTCCTCATTAACTTGAGATCAGACAGTTGATCAAGGGCCAACTTTGCTGGGAAGCTAGCAAAATCGCTGTTTAGTGAGGAAGAGAGAAAAACCTCCAACGTGAAAGGTTCTTGGGCAAAAAGAAATTAGACCCTAAAAGAATGCTAAAGATCAAAGAGAAAGATTTTCAAATTTGGCCTTGTGAGACTGGTGAGACGCAGCTATCTTCATGGAGCCAATGCTGTAATGCTATTGATGAGGCAGGAAGGCAACTGAACAGGAGTATACTCCAACAGGGGAGGAGTACGAGCATGGGAGCATGGTCTTTTCTTAATACTTCAACCAGTCATGTAAGTGTAACTGCATCATTGTCCATTGCTTTAAAACTATTATGTGCCACAAAATGCATGGGTACTAAGGAAGCCTGATGGTCAGAAACGAGGAAAAGGGAAAGGTACACCATCACCAGTTGCAGTTCAACGGAAGCCTCTAATGCCATTGTGCCAAAGCTTATCTCCTGTGGCATTGGTATGTGAAGACAAAGCCTCCCACGAGCAGCATTTAAAAGCCTTGAAGAAAGAATACAAATTTCTTCATCCCAACAAGCAGGTTTACTCAGTCACCATTTTTTTTATTGTGGCAACTACATGCATTAGTGCACACCAGTATAGTGTATATACAGCATATAAGTATGCATACAGCCAGTATTCCTGGTACGCATGTTTATCATGCATTATTGTATGTATAGGCAACTAAGGAGCTCATGAAACGAAATTTTGGTTTCAGACGCCAAGATATTCTTGATGACAAATACTCAATGGAAACATAGTTTGCAGTGTATCCACCGATGAAGTCTCCCAATGAGGTCACACTCACACTTAGTTAGACATTTCACTTAGTATTATGCATAGTACATGCATAGCTGTAATTAAGCTATTTTATTTACGATATCAAGATCATCAATGAGCTAAACAGGATAATGAGGATAATGATTAGGATAATGAGGATAACAATCAGCAAACAAGAAGAAAGGTATCGCAGTTCTATCAAGATGTAACGTCTGCCAGCCTCAACTCGCTCTCCCCACTTTACGATGCATAAAAATTGAGGGAACGAGCAGAACTGATAGCTAGACCTGGAGAGTGGGGAGAGGGAGTCAATGTCACAGCATTTGCTTCCATCATTCAAAAGAAAAGCTGACGTCGTAACTGCACCAAGTCTAGGTGAAGTCAGCACAGTTACGTTTCAGCCCTTACACAATTATGGCAGGAAGATCCAATATATGCCCAAGAAGCCCACAAAGTGGGGCTTGAAAGCCTTTATACTAGCTGACAGCAGAACAGGATACACATATAGATGGCGGCTGTATACAGGTAAATAAAACCAATTGTTATCTTAGACAAGTGTACACATAATTATACACAATGACTATAAATGTACTTACAGATGAGCAATCACACGCACGCACGCGCGCCCGCACGCACGCACAGAGAGAGAGAGAGAGAGAGAGAAAATGAGTTATGCCACCATGATACTTACAGTATAATTTGCTTGACACCCTCCAAGTAGCTACTCATGGATTAACCTTTGCTGTTGTGATAGATATGCTAAAGGGATTTGAGGACAAGGATCACAATGTCTACATGGACAATTATTACTCAAGTCCTCACCTCTTAAAAGATCTCAAAATTTGGCATTGGCGCATGTGGAACAGTCAGAGTAGACAGGAAGGGACTCCCAGACATATTCACATCCACATTGCAAAAAAGCGAAGTGAGAACCAGAAGACTGAATGGAGGAGTTCTTGCCCTACAGTGGCAAGACAAAAGGAAAGTTTCAATGCTGTCAACCATCCACGGCGCTGACATGCCAACAATCCAAAGATGGTCATGACAAGCACAAGGTAACATAGAGCAAATTCAAAAGCCAACAATGGTTGTTGAATATAACGAAAACATGGGTGGAGTTGACCAGGCTGACCATTACGGGTTCTCTCACCATACTGTGAAGTGGTGGCGGCGGGCATTTTTCCACTTGTTCAATGTTTCGATACTGAACGCATACATCCTCTACCAACAGCAAGGGAATAAATGCACACATGAACAGTTTAGGATAGAGCTGGCCCGTCAGATACTACACAAATATGGAGGACAAACACCAGCATCGATTTCGCAACCACTGCTCTCACCTTCATCATGTCGCCTAACGGGATGTAATTTTCTAGAGAGGACACCAGATGCAAATAACGGACGTCCAACACAGAGCCAGTGTCGTGTGTGTTGCTGGAGGAAGGGAAGGAAGCGGGTAACCACTACATATAGATGCAAGCAGTGTCAGGTCCCTTTATGCGTGGTTCCCTGCTTTGAACTATATCATACCCACATAGACCCAACTAGGTACCTACAGTAAAGAGTCTTCAAAAGTCACCCATAGCAAAAACTACTCATAATATTATCTATGTCACTTATAGCTGTTATTATCATTTATCAACTATGTCACAAACAGCTAAGACCTTTTTCAGTGACAGTCCATGGCACAGGACAACACTGACAAGCAGTAGCAAGCGCGAGAAGGTGAGCAGAAGCGATACCAGGTGTCCAACAAAGTGCAGCAACATGATTGAATTATTCCTTGAAAATGTTCGTCTAGACAAGGAAGCAAAGGTATAGTTCAAACATACTAAATCAGCTGTTTAACAATGTAAAACACTCACAAAGACCTCCACAATGTCTAAGGTCAAGTTCTGAACAGCACTGAGAGTCCTAGCAGCTACACAAGCTGCGCAACATGAGAGAGAAGTGTTGAAATTCCACTCGTCATACAACCACTAGATTGCTAGTAGTTTGACAGGTTACACACATCTAAAACGCTTGTCAGTGACAGTCCAGGGCATAGGTAGATGTTAGACAACACTCACATAGCTGTAGCAAGCGCGAGAAGGCGAGCAGAAGCGATACCAGGTGTCCAACAAAATGCAGCAACACGATTGAATTCTTCCCCAAATAATTTGAAAATGGGCGTCTAGTCGAGGTAACAAACACGCCGCGCTTGGGTTGAAAGCCATGGTTGATCTTGAAATCACACTGACAGTAGCTTCTACAATGTTCAGAGTCCAGTTGTAAACAACACAGGTTATCCTAGCTACAGTACTAGCTGAGTGACGCGAAGGAGAAGCGAAGGAAACTTGATCGTCTGTGTTTGACATAGTGGAAAGTGCCTTTCACAGGTCACACACATTTTCAAGACACTTTTTAGTGATAGTCCAGGGCATAGGTAGATGTTAGACAACACTCACAAAGCTGTAGCAAGCGCGAGAAGGCGAGCAGAAGCGATACCAGGTGTCCAACAAAATGCAGCAACACGATTGAATTCTTCCCCAAATAATTTGAAAATGGGCGTCTAGTCGAGGTAACAAACACGCCGCGCTTGGGTTGAAAGCCATGGTTGATCTTGAAATCACACTGACAGTAGCTTCTACAATGTTCAGAGTCCAGTTGTAAACAACACTGGTTGTCCTGGTTACAGTACTAGCTGAGTGACGCGAAGGAGAAGCGAAGGAAACTCGATCGTCTGTGTTTGACATAGTGGCGAGTAGCTTTGACCACCCAGATGAGGCTTTGAACAAAAGATCAGTGTTAATCAGAGTATAGGAAGACCTTAGACAACATTAACATACCTGTAGTATGCCCGTTCAAGCGTCTAAAACAGAAAAAAAGCACAGCACCAAGACAACGAACAAAATTCAAACACAGCCATCGCGTGACGTGGGTGGAGTAACGTTTACCATTATTCGCGGTAAGAGGGTTAACCTTAACCACGGTTATATACCACACGCGCGCGCGTGCGAATAACTTACATACGCATGCGTAGACATCAACACGAGTCAGAACTGCCGCGTTAGACATCAACACGAGTCAGAACTGCCGCGTTATAGCTAGCTAGCTACGTGAGAACACAGGAACATCTGTCTACAGGTAATTGTTGAGTATATGATCTCTTATTTATGCTCGTTCTCAGGTTTGCTGTTTGTCTTTTGTGGTGCCCGGCGTGTTGCACTTTGTTTGCTGTCTGCCGTATTAAAGATGACCGAAGAAGTGAGCTGTCCTAATTATAACTTGGAACTGTTTACAATGTTATCTATAGGCTAGAAAAAGGACAAGAGAAGCGGTTTCTCCTACACCAACAGAGGAGGTCAGTAGTGATAGCTCTCAAAGTTCGATTGATGAAGATCGTGAGTCTTTACATAATAAAAAGGTGCCGTTTAAATCTACAATTCTTTGTTTCTAGTTTGGCCTTCAGAAATGGCACCATTGTCTAAGTTCACCAATCTCATTAATGAATCTACTTTTTTTTTTGGTGCCCAACATACATATTACTGTCCGATTGGATAGAAAGCGTACTGAAAAATTCCCTGTATCATCGTGCAAAGAGTGTAAAGTACTGTGGGACGATTCTCACATTTACTCATCAGCTTGTCAGATAAACTGGGGCTTTGTAAACACGACTACATACTTAATGGAGAGAGAAGTAAGTCCTATTGAAATAATTTGAATTATGTAATGAATTCTGTTACACAGGACAGACGTTTTTTTGAATTGATGACTTCCTTACGTGCCGCAATAAACGTCGGTTTCGATAATGGGAGTGCGAAACCAGTCTCTGCGAATTTGGTATCTATTGTCAGAAACTACGGGCTCTGTCCCACACACACACTTCGCCTCAACCTGTAAGTTTGAGTAGCAGTTTGTTGTTTGTCCCAGGCATTGATAAATGTGTTTTGTAACACTTGATTTCCCAGGTGTCTACCTTCAGCGAGCAAATGCCTGGGGGGAGTGTCGACTAAGATTACTGTTTTACCTTCCAAAGAAAAAAAGCGAATTGCTGTAAGTAATTGGTAGACTGGTTGTTTGTCTATACCTTTTAGCAGGAGTCCATAATCGACTGCGCCTATTTAAGAGTAGGAGTGTGAGTCGCCCACGCTTTAATTGGATTTTCTGCCCAGCGAACTGTCGCTAGAGGATATACTATTTTTAGCGCTGTAAGACTGCACCTCTTCAACATGGCACACTTGACAGAGGCATCAGAGCAACTCTATTCACTCGTGAAAGTACCTGGTAGCCTAGCCAGCAGTATCATAGCATCGCTAGATCAGCTGTTCGTTTGCCGTTCGGCTATCTGGTCCTGTCGAAGCTGTTTATCGCTCGATCAGACACTTGGAGCCATGAAGGCTGTCGAGGTAGCTGTTCCGTGTGTGTGATATCGCTGCTACTATAAGTATCGACTTGTATACCTACTGCTACATCTCTGGTAAGGAATGGAGTCTCTGAGAAAACACCTGACCGTATGTTGGATAGCATCGTACGTCAGTGCTGCTATCCAACATACGGTCAGCTGTTTTCTCAGAGACTCCATTCCTTACCAGAGATGTAGCAGTAGGTATACAAGTCGATACTTATAGTAGCAGCGATATCACACACACGGAACAGCTACCTCGACAGCCTTCATGGATCCAAGTGTCTGATCGAGCGATAAACAGCTTCGATAGGACCAGATAGCCGAACGGCAAACGAACAGCAAACGAACAGCTGAACTAGACGCTACGATACTGCTGGCTAGGCTACCAGGTACTTTCATGAGTGAATAGAGTTGCTCTGATGCCTCTGTCAAGTGTGCCATGCTGAAGAGGTGCGGTCTTACAGCGCTAAAAATAGTATATCCGCTAGCGACAGTTCGCTGGCAGAAAATCCAATTAAAGCGTGGGCGATTCACACTCCTACTCTTTAGTAGGCGCGTTGATTATGGACTCCGGGTTTTAGGGACTATAAGTATAGGTTAACCTATGGGTTCCGAGGCGGTATGGGATATACCCGAGGCTGGTTAATTATACAGCCCGAGAGCGGTATAATTAACCGCCGAGGGTATATTCCATACTGCCGAGTTGCTCTGATGCCTCTGTCAAGACATTACGTATTACGGGTTGTCTCACCGTACTGTGAAGTAGTGGTGACGGATTCATGTAGAGCGCTTTATCGGTTTATTAAAATAAATTTCGTATAATAATCAGCGGCATAAATTATGGCGCGTCGTTTGTATAACAAATATTAGAGACGTCATAAGACCAATTTGACTCCGTGGCTGACCCCGCGCATGTCCACTGCATATGTGTGCTGCAACGTAATTCCAACCACCTGGATTGTCTATTGTTCAACAAGCCAGTGATACACTGTACTCAACTAGCTATGCACCTGCGAAGCTGCGATTTTTACGTATTGTACGATGTTAGATCTTGCTGTAGGCGAAGTTTATATTGAGTCCCTTTAATGTAGAGCAACTGCGAATCTGCTCCAACGATACTATTATTACTACTACTAACCAAGGTTGACTTGAAATATTTGTGGAGTGATGTTTGTTTTGGTAGGAATGTTATGCTTTATGCAATGGTCTAAAAACTGCTAGCAAGAAGAGGAAAGACGATGGTGATCCGGAAGAGATTGTGGATTGTGAATAGAGAATGAACAATGAAGATTTTGTCATAGATATTAATAGGTGAGGAAAAAATTAAATGGTAAACCAAACTTTAGATGTTTGAGTCAGCTGGGTCAGCAAAGCACAGTTTCTCGCCGGTTGCCTAGTGTCACCTCGGCGATTCCTGCCACCTCATCACACATCCCCACATAAACGATGCTGATATTATATTTGCAACACCACCTAGGAAGGATATGTGGATATCTGGCTTTCCTGCAATGCAAAGACCTTTAGATGAGTTAGCAATTTTTTTAAAGATTTGAGGACAGGTTGGAGATACAGTGAGTGCTTGTTTTGCTGTGACTACATACGCATGGACCTCAAGGCTAGAGAGGTTTGCATCTATGCATGCATTTTGGCTATAACTATATGCATTTGTAATCAACTTTGCGATCAGCATGCAATGGGGACTCTGAAAGTATATTTTACAACTGGGCATTCAAGAGAAGGAATCAGTGTGTACGATATAAAAAACCATTAAATTAACCTACAATTAATATAATTAATATAATAAAGCATTAAATTAACCTACAATTAATCCAGATGTCCACTATCAACGAGCACACAGCTGCATCGGTGAGTTAAAATGCAGCAAATGCAGCAATAGATGCAGCAAATGATGAGCAGCTATCGATTAGCTTGAGGTTCGTGCATGGCAATGAACTGTGTGAAAGGTTTGTGGCTTTTCATGAGTGTACGACTGGAGTCACTGGCTCAGCTATTGCTCAAGACATTTTGTCTAAGCTAGGCGAATTACAGCTGCAGACTCAATTTTTGTGTGGCCAAGCATATGATGGGGCAGGTGCCATGCCTGGAAGATCTAAAGGTGTTTCAGCATGCATTCTGTCCAAGTATCCCAAGGCTCTGTATACCCATTGCGCATCACATCGGTTGAATCTTTATGTAGTTAATTGTTGTTCAATTCAAGAAGTACAATGATGCAAACTGCAGACTGCAGACAACATTTCACGCTTCTTTAGCAACTCACTTATATGCAATATAAGAATACTTATATTGCACTACATGTGGTCTATACATCGAAAATTAATGCACTTCAAAAATTCTAAACTTCTAAGTTTACTATTACACGATGCATATTTGATACCTAGAAATGCAAGCTCGTTGTACTGGAACAGTGTGAAAGCTCTAAGTATCGCAGGCTTGAATGCCGGTCTCTCATTTTTGTCCACAATTAAATGTCGCACCTCTGCCTCAGTTTTTTCGCTCGTGATGAGTCCCTCAAACGGGATTGAGTAGGAAGATAATACTTCTCTTCTTCTAATAATACTTCTCTACTTCTCTACCAGTACAATACTTCTCTACACACAGCGTCACGCTTACCTTGTGAGTAAGTATCGCAGGCTTGAATGCCGGTCTCTCATTTTTGTCCACAATTAAATGTCGCACCTCTGCCTCAGTTGTCTCGCCCGTGATGAGTCCCTCAAACGAGATTGAGTAGGAAGATTCATGTCCTGCAGTAAGGAAGGATTCAGTGACACAGGAAGGACAAGAGCATAGAGAGAGAGGGAATTCTGTATTTACGAGCAGTATCAAAGAATCTCGAACCTGCTCATCAAGTACTATGGTTTAATGCTACATATTATAGTCATTGTAGTCATATTATAGTCATTGCTACATATTTGTATATTAGATATTAGCCTGAACAAAATCATTACTGCATTATTTTATTGTCATTTATCTAGCAGAAGGAAGAGAATGCTAGGAAACGAAGCAGGTAAGTTTGATAAACCTAAGGCCGTGCTAAAATAGATATCACAATTAAATCATGAACAGTTGTTCAGTTACAGTAGTCCTTGGTACTTATAGTCAGTGTATGGAAGAGAACAGTCACACTGAATTGCTGTGGCAGCACACATAATGGTCCTGGTGGAAGAGGAATTTATAGTAAAGTTTCTAGCAACTGTTTTAAGCAAAATATCTTGCTATGGGTATGTGCAATTTTATTTTTTGATTTAATATCCCGGTTAATATTATGTTATTAAAGAATTTAAGAAAATGGCTTACTCAGTAGGACGTGAGTTGAACTAGCTTGTTGTACAAGACATTGTGTTAATGGTTCTATATTATTAATAGATTTCTCTAGAATGACTCACACCCTCTTCTTCCACCTAATCGATGATATCATCGATTGGCTTGTATATTGGCTCGAGGCATGGCTGGCAGCCATAAGAGCAAGGCTGGCAGCCAGTACAGTAAGCTGATTAAAATTCTAAAGAAGTATAGCTCTTGGCATAAATTAGGGACTTCAACGAATGGTGTGAAGATGTAAAGACATGGAGTTATGTTGACGTGAGGAAGTAGAATTTGTGCATAGCATTGATTAGTGCCAGCTAAACAAAAGTCAGTTTCAACTGTCATCAAAAGAAGCATGCAGTTTTTGAGTACTTTAAAAAATATGACCCTCAAATTCAGAATAAAAATTGTACTCTCATGATGACTTTCTTAAGCAGGACAAATTTGTTTCAGTTGCAACAACCATAGTACAAGAAGTTTCTAGACTCTTGGGTGACGATGTAACCAGAAATGTTAGCATTTCTGCTGGACAGTGAATGCAGTGGATGTGAAGTACGGAGGAAGACTAGTGGATTGAGGCGGAGATTGGAGACAGTGAATTGGACTAACATCACCGTGAAAAAGAAATGTGGTATTGTGGTAAGTGATAATAATTATTATATAATTACCTTCTCTACTCAAAGAGATAGCAACACCTTACCACCAACACCAGCTTAGCACTAATAATGTGAACATAGTAGATGTGGAGATGCAACTCACAGACATACTCTGAGAGCTGGGCCAAGTAAAGGTTCAAAGTATGAGGTAAAAATTTAAAGAATACAGTACACTAAAATACGAGTGATGTGCAGTCTCCACTGATTGCCAAACTGGGAGAAGCATACTTGCTCTCAAGGAGGAGAGAAGTCACCACAGAACAGATAGAGGTAACTGTGCAAGACAATTTTGTATAATTGCAAGTGCAAACATATAGAGGAATGCTTGTGTTCAGAGGTATGAAAGAGACACACCAAATAAAAAAGCTATCAGCTGGGAAAAAAAGAGCCTTGGAGAAATAAAACCAGATGAAAATGAAAGGTTAAACAGACCTTCATAAGAGAAAAGTTACCAATTCATATTCTTAATAAGGTTTTGAAGCTAATATGATCAATTGCAGGACACGATAATGTCAGACATGCTAGATATGTAGTTTTGTACATTGTGACCATCAATGATCGTCTCGGCACTGTAATTGCTGCAAAAAATAATTTATCAATTAACATGATTGTATTTTATGTGTGTGCAGTATGATAATCAGTATGGTAGCTCTATAGAATGTAACCAGAGTGAGTTATCCAAGCTGCACACTGATCGGGACAAACATTATCAAATGCAGCTTGGATAATTAGTGTAGGATCAGTAATAGCCTAGAGTAGTTCGTCATGCATTTTGAGGACATAGCTGAATAGCTCTTCAATGGGATTTAGATCCGGAGAGTATGGAGGCAGATAAAAAATGGCTATTCCAGCTTCCTTAAAGAGTTCTGCAACTTCTGTTACATGCCGTATTGAACAATTACAAAATGACAATTGATCTACTAGCAATTCAATCGTATTGCTGCATGTTTAGAATCAGGCTACCTCTGAGAAAATCAAGGAATGTGTCGCCGTTTACTGATCCCGTGTGACATTCAGCTGCTATAATCCCTTCTGTGTTCCTGGCAGCAATGGCCGACACTCGCAGTCCTCTCTCTAGAAAGCGATGATAAACCGGAGTCTGGCCTAAAATAGCATATCCAAACCTTCGTGCATAATCTCGATGATCAAAACCAGTCTCATCCACAAAGACCAGAAGGTCTCGGTCATATGAGCTCATCCAAGCCATGAATTCGGTACGCAGGTCGATGGATCTCTCCTTGGCTACAGTTCGTATCTTCTTCCTGGTGAATCCATATCTAATTCATATATAATTCTAATTCTACTAATTCAGGAGGCCATTGATGAGCTGGAGAGAGAGAGTCACCCCTTGCAGTCAGTGAAACGTGCAAAATCTGCCCTAGAAAAAGGTGCAAAGAAAATTGGTGAAAGGCAAAAGCTAATGAAGCTTGCAGCCACAGCCGCATAGGAAGACGAGGAATCCGTCATTCCTTCATCTTGGGTCCTTAGTCCTGACAAGCTACCAAGCCACGGCAAATTTCTAGCGAAAGGAGTGTGCTGCTGGAAACGAAATGCATTAAGTACGACACAACGATACTTGCCGTAGCGCAGTTGTTCAAAAAAATAGCTGCTGTAGCCAAGCTGAAGAAAAGGAACTTCAAACAGCAGATAAGACACCTCACAGCTACGACAGGAGACCGTTCGAACTTCATGGGCGAATGGAGCTGACACTATCTTTCGATGGCAAGGACATGAAGACAATGGTGTACATCAAAATGGATGCTGCAGACCAGCTTCTGCTGTCGGAGGGTGTGTGTCGACAATTGGGAATCGTCATCTACCATCCCAGCATACGGGACTGGAAGGGTGGACGACAAAAGAAGTTGGGAGGAGGTCGCAAGAGAGCGAGAGCACCAAAATCAAAAGCTCAAGCACCGACTGTGCGTATTAGAACAACACGAGTACCTCCCTCTCATACAGCTGTTGTGCCAGTACAAGTAGAGTCAGATGTTCCGAACAGACGATACCAGCTAAAATCAAGTCATCGCTCGGGACGAGCTCTCTCTGAGGAGGGAGTGATGTAACGGAGTGCTAGACTCATATGTGAACCTTGTTTAGAACATAATTATGTGTTGTATGTCGCTGTGTCATACACGGCCCCTATGTGTCTCGTCTTGTAAACTGATTGTTATCTGTTGCTATAAATGTATGTGTGCAAACTGATTCAAAGTGTTGTTAGTTGTCAATTCTAACTAAGAGAACTCGGCGCACGTTTACAAATGTAAGAAAAGAAGAGAAAAGAAGACCTTCAACTTATTTTAGATAGAGGAGTGAGTATTGGGCAATTCTCAAAACTGGTAGTCCTATGGGAGAGCCTACAAAGAGACAGGAGTCCAAACCGTTATGCAAGCCCAGTGAGAAAGCTGGCTGTTGACAGCACTGGTAAATTAATTTTAATGATGATTTGTGAGTGTAATAAACACTGAATAATTTATTATAAAGATCCTGTAACAAGACAAGAGTTGTTCGACCGTTATAAGAAGTCAATGCAACAGCTAAGAAAACCAGCAGCTGGAAGTAGTACTACCACTAGTACTAAGACTAAATGCATTGCTGTAGGTGCAGCAAAGGGGCTAGCATATCTTCATGCAAAATCACCTCCAGTTGTACATCATGACATTAATTCGTATGTACTACAATAATAAATAATAACAGCTAATAATATTTGCTTTTAGACCCAACATATTATTGGATGAGCATATGGTAGCCAAGTTGTCCGACTTTGGTTTTTCAATTCAATTGCCTGTGACAAGATCGAAGACATTCGTTACAGCAGGTCCTGGAGAAGGACTACCAGGGACGCCAGGGTACCATGCACCTGAAGAATGACGGGCATTATAGCACTTTGAGTGATGTGTATTCTTATGGAGTGGTAAGTGTTTTAATTCCTATACAGTAGCTACATGTCAATTTACTGCAGGTGGTACTGGAAACATAATTATAGTGGTCTTTTTGCCTATTTGAAGGACAAATCAGACAAGAATTTGGTATTGCTTTTTCATGGTTAAGAAATGACTTTTGTCTTCGTAAAATTATAGGTAGACTTTTTGTGAAGACAATACAGAAAATGACAAATCATTCTTTGTGATACAAGATCGAAAGGCCGGTAGCTGTAATCCCGATGTAGCAAGAGCAGTTCGAGAGATTGTATACTGATGCACTAGGCATAGGTATTCAAGAAGGCCACAAATGACTGAAGTACGTTCAAAATTAAACTCAAGTCATACAGTGTAATATTTTGGTGTAATTTACTAGGTTGTGGATATGATCAGAGAGTGCTTCTGCCTCCTTGAAAAGACAAGCAAAAAGAATGGTTCATCATCGACTCTAAAGTATTCATTGATTGTGAGTGTTTGCAATTGTAGAGTGATAATTATGTAAACTCATTCAATCAGACCATGCATTGGTGTTACAAGCAACTTGATTCATCTCATGATTACTAGTCAGCAAGAGACAAAGCATCAAGTAGCATAAGCCACATGATCGCTGTAGGGCAGCACTTCACATCTCAAAGAGTCCAAGAGCACTTAGGCAACTTCTAACATGAGCTACGGGATTCAGAGGAGTTATTCTACTGTGTTTGCGTTTGCTAAGTATAATGTAATGCCATTTGCAATTTGGGGTATCTGTTTAGTAAGCCTTGTTTGAAAAATTAATAATGAAAACACGAGAAAATACAAACACAAATGCTACACATGGTGGTAGGCTATCTACATGTGCATTAGCTGGCAAATAGAGCCCACAACAGCTAGCTTAGATTTCTGTTATTACCGGAAATTACAGAATTTGTATCCATCGTAATTTTACGTCACTTTGCCAATCAAAGTGGGTGTTACTCACACAGTAATGTAGACCTACTAGCATGAGCACTTTCAAATTTATGTAACTAGCTGATTTAATTGAACCAGAGCATTTACCAGGAATAATAAGCTATAATGCTAAATTAAATTCAAATCTGTTTTTATAGCTAGCAGAAACCACAGGTGTCGTAGAGGTTGATGACATTATTGAGTTTGTGAGATCTGTGTGGATACCGGAAGTGGCCAAGATATACCACCCTTCAAGTGGTATCATAGGAGACTATTTCAGTGCTCTATTAAGAAAGATTAGCCACCTCGAGATCCACGAGGTAAATATTGTTGTGGTGCAGATACTATTACTCAATAAACTGGTTGTATGTGAGCCATGCATTGAATTTTAATTAATTTATGATTAAATGTGATGTCATGTGTTTGTTTCCGCTGACTCCCAAAGAAAGCATATTGCCGCCATTTGCCCAAAAATGGCTCTACAGTACCACTGGCTTTTGGTCTCCTCTACACCGCTCTTTCTTCGACATCAGAGTCTTTAATCCTTTTGCTTCAACCTATTCTAGATCAAAATTAAAGGCCTGCCACAGGAGAAATGAGCTTGAAAACGCCGTCAGTACGATGAGAGAATCAGGACAGTCGAACATGGATCATTCACACCTCTCGTTTTCACTACAGCTGGAGGGATGGGGCAATCTGCCACTACATTTTACAAACTCCTTGCCTCATCAATTTCTGACCGCCACTCTAAACCTTACTCAACAGTCCTCACCTGGATCCACTGCCGCTTATCCTTCTCTCTTTTGAGATCAGCAATCATTTGCTTAAGGGGTGCAAGATCCTCTCGCCGTAGACCAGCATTCTCCTCTGCTGTCCATATGGATCTCGCCATCTCAGAGGGGAGATTGGAGTCTGACTAACTGTGCCAAAATTAATTTTGATTTATTTCAATTTATAACTATTTTATCTGCCTTCACTTTTATTTATTTTTACCTTCACTATGTAAACCAGAATGGGGCAATTGGGAACCACCAGAGGGCGGGTCAGTCCTCTATCAACATTTCTGCCAACTATCTACAAACATCACATTGCATGCATAAGAAATGGAGGCTTATCAGCTAAGAGTTAAGGAATATTTACTACCTAAACACTGCCTAGCTTAAATTATTGATCCATGCTTTGACAGGTACATCGGTTTTTACGCCCTAATGTCAAGCGGGATAGTGGAGGCAGATGGCTAACAATTCACATCAATGATGCTAGTTCATACTATGTATCTCCTAACGAAGAGCTGTTGAAGCAACACATTAGGAAAGTTGGGAAACTCAATGTACCAATCGATTTCCTTCGAAGTACCAGCAAAGATGTTATAATTCATTCCAGAAGCAATGGAAAGAAAAAAAATGTGCCGTAATTCCTCATGTATGTATGTATCCTAGATACAATTTTGGAGCAACTGTTTAAAGGTATTCTGTCAATGAGAAATAAAAGCAAGCATGTACTCAATTGGTCCTATAATATAGCTGCTGGTATGAGTCAAGTCACTCAACAATTTCATCAAAATGAACACATTGAAGATATGGAAGATATGTGATATGGAAGATATGTGTGAGACTCCTGAGCCTATCAATGCCTATGAGCTGGCAGAGACCGCCATTAATGCTGACCAGGCATTGCAAACTCTCGGTACATGATGAGAGCATGCTGACCCTGTTTATAAACTGACATATTACTTTGCACTAATCCATATACAATTAGATGATCATGTGAATCCGACATTCGAGACAGTCAGTGCTCATGCAGCAGCCGATACTCGTGAGTGTTTTACTTGTTGGCATGCTGGTTGTTATTAATTAACGGCTTGTTTCATTTGTTTTCTCAAAGCAATTGCAAGGACCGTGCTTTGCCTGTGGACAACTGGGTCACATCCAAGCCTACTGCCAAAAAGCGCAGGGTCCTTCAAGCAGTAAAACCATGTATCCTCCTATTTGTGCAAAAAGGGGAACTATTGTAAAAAATTGACACCAGGTTCTATAATTATCGTTGCCCATTAGCTGGCTTCTATAATAATTGATAAAATTATTGTTGATGCTTTTCACTTGAAGTTAGTTGCACCTACTTATTCTTATGCAGTTATCAGCTTGCGATGTCTGCCAATGGATGAATCAAAAGTTGACAACAGGCACACCACAGCTGTATCCAATTCCTGTGATGGCTCCATGGCACATGCTGGGGATTGATTTTGTCGGAACCATTTCACCACCTGCTACCGATGGAAGTAGCTACATTAGATATGCTTGTCTGTAATATGCCTGTGGTCCCTCTGAATGTTTACTCCTGATTTCATTAAGCCAGAGGGTGCAGGCACACGCCCACGCACGAATTCTATTCTATTATTCTAGAGTGCATTTCCACATTTTTGCCGGATAAGAACGCTGAATAGCATAATGGATAGTCAGATGTTTATGGTCTACATTATGTAATTTGGAGATGCACACTTCAGTTGAATGCCCTCTTGCCGGCTTGAGAAGCATGCTATGGTCACAAGCACCTACCCTATGGACTCCAAATTTATAGTCATAATAATGCCATTTCTACCAGGTTAATGATTTTCATCTGATACACACATGTAGGTCAGATTTGTTGGTGAGGCAGGAGTGGACCTTGGGGGTCCAACAAGGAAGTTTTTTCGACTGGTAATTCAAGAGTTTGAAATGAATTATTTGCGTGGAAGACAGGGGTCAAAATACATGGCTACGAATGTGACTGCCCTGCAGGTATTGCATTTCAAATTTTAAATTTGTATAGCCATGATGTTGTATCACTTACAGAATGGCGAATTCTACGAAGTTGGATTGTTTGTCTTTATGTCAATTGTCGGTGGGGAGTACGGTTTACCATTCCTCTCACAGCCCTTTTATAATTACCTTGTACATGGCAAGTGTACTGGGCATGATGTCCACCTGAGGATATCCCTGACATACACTTGCAGGTTTTTGTGAACAAGGTTTGTGAAAGTTGTATACTTACCCTTACAATTTTTTTATCATTGCTGCCATGTTGGGATGAAGAGTGATTGGTAAAAGTGCTATTTTCAGTTTCATCTTGCTGCGCAGAATAGGGCTAGGCGATAGTACTAACCCGATATCGCAATAGTAATCCACTATCGTGATCAGGATACAGTGAAAATTACTTTTGCAACTAGTCCGTGACTACACATAATGTCCGTAAACTACAAATAATGAAATATCGAAATGCTACCCAACCCTATATAATTTATGTGTTCATCAGATTTGTATTCTACACATACAGTGTCTTATTGTGTTGTACTTCTCACTTGCAGATACTTCGTGCAGATACTGATGATGGTACAAGCAAATAAATTATGATGAAAATAGATGACAGCAACAGTCACAAATGCTGAAGCGAGACTAGAAGAACATGATGCATCACAGAACAAATAGATCAAAAAACCTCTACAGTTGATCGTAAGTGTCGCATCGTAAGTGCTTTCATAGATGTTATGATGATCAATTTTATCTCCAGCTAAACAAAAATGTCCAAGCTCGGTCTGCGGGTATAAAAGAGAACACCATGGGTTGCCTGCACCAATTGTGAGCAGTGGTACCACTACAGGTGTGTGCAGCTCACCAAACGAGCTGCTGACAGACTTCCGCAGTGGTACTGCAAAGACTGTCAGTAGAGACATCAGTCAATCCCACCTTTGATCACTGCCACATCGCTTGAGCAATAAAGCACCAAAGGTGCAGATGCCTCGGTGCAGTAGCATGTATGCTAGCATGCAATTAGCAGATGCATATGACAGCACGTATGCATGAATGCAGTAGATCCATGGAAGCATCAAAACAGTATCATAGAAGCATGCAATGCAAGCTACAGTAGAAGTGACCAGCAGATCTATGGAACATACAGGCAAGCAGTAGATCATAGCAACAGTGCTATGGAAGCACAGGCTAGTGGCAGCTACCCAGCAGCAGGCAAGCAGCAGATCATAGTGACAGTGCTATGGAAGCACAGGCTATCCAGTAGCAACAGATCATAGCAACAGTGCTATGGAAGTGCAGGCTAGTGACAGCTTATCCAGCAGCAGGCAGCAGATCATAGCAACAGTGCCATTGAAGCGCAGGCTAGTGGTAGCTATCCAGCAGCAGCAGCAGCAGATCATAGCAACAGTGCTATGGAAGCACAGGCTAGTAGCAGCTATCCAGCAGCAGCAGCAGCAGCAGCAGCAGCAGCAGCAGCAGCAGCAGCAGCAGCAGCAGCAGCAGCAGCAGCAGCAGCAGCAGCAGCAGCAGCAGCAGCAGCAGCAGCAGCAGCAGCAGCAGCAGCAGCAGGAGCAGCAGCAGCAGGCAAGCAGCAGATCATATCAACAGTTCTATGGAAGCGCAGGCTAGTGGCAGCTATCCAGCAGCTGTACAAGCTGTTGTACAAAAGTTGTATTGAAGCCAAACAGAATAATGCAGCTGGGCGTGACTGTAACTGCTCTGCTCGCTCCGGCTCACCTGTCGAGCAGCTAAGTGAACTCAAACACGCTTTCGCTCGCTAGTTTCACTGCTGCCAATGGAGTCGCGCGAGCTGTACAATCACAGATCAAGCCTTCAAGTTGCACTGTAGCCATCTGTAGACAATTTTGTCTATGAAGTAGGCCCGAGCGCTCAAGACGGCTGTTTAGGTTAGAAAATCACGCCATAACTTCAAAACAAAGGCTTTAATAGCAAATCTGTCAAATTTGATTTTCATAAACCATCGAGATCTATCTGTATTGCAAGTTTCAGCGCTTAGTAGCAAGCGGTTGCTGAGATACGCATTGCGAACACACACACACACACACACAAACACACACACACAAACGAACAGACTACTGTATGCCTTGTGGCTCCGCCCACACCTCGGCATAATGATTTTGCTAAAGCAATGTAATATCTAATGCAGTGCTTTAGTGGTTTAATATACAAACAGCACATGTTTATTTGTATCAGTATTGCATTCTCTCTAAACAGCTGTACGGAAAAGAATGTTGTAATGTTCTACGGGAATGCATATTAGACTTTGACCAGTCCACTCATTTTGTTGTTTTTCGTTCGAACGATACAACGGAATTCTAGGCAGGAAACTCCTTTTAATCAAGCAGCATCTAAATAATAGTGATTATAAGGCTCTATGACACTCTATGTGATGATGCCCATACATTCAATGCACACACATACAAGCTGCACATACATCCAATCATTGAATTATAACTTTATTGTCACATGCGATATAGATCAAAGTGTGTCTCATGCCGAATTTTTTGTAAGTTATCATCATTTCGGTGAGCCATAATGTGTGTGATTATTATAATTAACCAGAACTCACACAAATTTCCAAGTTTCATGGCCTCTCCAACCCACTGGTCTCATCAACTAGAGCAACCACAGGTGAACTTATCACATACATGCAACTATACACTATAAAGGATAATTCGAGCATCTGATGTTCTTTACTAGTGTTCTATACTAGTGTCTAAATAACACTAGCTGTGTTCGCAATAGGTGAACGTGATTCACATTAGTATCTAAGACTGACAAGACCGTCCTCTCCGTAAGACTGACAAACAGAACCAGCTAAATCAATGTGACAACTGACTTAAAAATTATGGCAGCAGCTTAATGCATTTATGTATGGATGTAGCCTGTGATGATCCTTGTATATCCTGGCACACACAACAGAGTTGTAGCATAGATAATAATTATTACCCCATGTATAAACGATTGTAGTGATCCTAACAGAAAACCTTCGCCTAACAGTGCCCAGTATGGACCTAACGGTGCCAGCATGGACCTAACGGCGCCCAGTACTATTATGGCATGTTAGGCGAATACTGGGCGCTGTTAGGTCCATACTGGCGCCGTTAGGTCCATACTGGCGCCGTTAGGTCCATGCTGGCGCCGTTAGGTCCATGCTGGTGCCGTTAGGTCCATACTGGGCGCTGTTAGGCGAAGGTTTTTAGGGTCTTGGGTTTAGGACATAGTAGTTTCTATTGCAATAATGGCGCCGTTTCTTATTTCCCATTTCCTCGCTTCCCGTTTCTGGTTTTACCATCTCCCCATTACAGCGTTGCTGCAGGTATTGAGAGCAAAATAGTATTGTGGGCGTGGCTTTATATTAGTCACACCCTAAACACGGTCTATTTTGAGTCCAGTCCAGTCCAGTCCACAGTCCAGAGTCCAGGTTTTGTACCGTCCCTTGCTTAAACGACTCGCGGCAAACATTGCGTTAGCACATTCAGGCTACAAATTCTGAGGAACATGCACACTTAAGCAAACAAGAGAGAGAGGTGAGCCAACCTGTGCACTATGATGTCAACTTTGTTCTACTGCAATGACTACTGAACCTCTTCTCGTGTAAATGTAGATATCATCATTAAAGCTAGGCGGTATACCGGTATATCGTAAATAGCGGTATATACCCGATATTTCTGGTATACCAGATTTTACCGGTATTTAAACCATGCGCAATGGCAAGCAACAGCAGCAATGATGTTCAATCGAATGACGTGGCTCTGTCTCTACTACCCAAGTCGAAGACAATATCACTCGTTTGGAAACATTTTGGTTTCGAAGCTGACGATAGTTGCCAGAAACCGAAGACAACAGAAACTGCCGTGTGTCGTCTATGCAGGCGCAACGTGGAGGCCAAAGGTGGCAATACTAGCAATCTTCGTTCACACTTGAGAGAA
>OZ024785.1:14135012-14161365 GCA_964017065.1 Haliclona indistincta | reverse complement strand
AGAAGGCCAACAAGAATACACAGCTATGCTGCTGTCAAAACATTGTGAGATTTACTTAGAGATTTACATCGATTCACAATAATTATACAACTAAAGTTTACAGTTGAAATTGCGATTTCTCACTAGTTCAAAAAATGTGTGATACCCATGTGTGATACCCGTGTGATACCCATGTGATACCCATGTGATATCCATGTGATACCCATGTGTGATATCCATGTGATACCCATGTGTGATACCCATGTGATACCCATGTGTGATACCCATGTGATACCCATGTGTGATACCCATGTGATACCCATGTGTGATACCCATGTGTGATACCCATGTGTGATACCCATGTGATACCCATGTGTGATATCCATGTGTGATATCCATGTGTGATACCCATGTGTGATACCCATGTGTGATACCCATGTGATACCCATGTGTGATACCCATGTGTGATATCCATGTGATACCCATGTGTGATATCCATGTGTGATACCCATGTGTCAAGATCAAGAAAGAAACAGATCAAATCTTATTAAATGGGATTTTTGAGAATTCACTTTATATATTTTTAACATTTAAACAGGCCACTGCAATAAAGTGCTAAAAAGAAATTACACAGAAGTTCAGTTTAGGTGCTCTGATGCTTTAACGGTAATCAAAATCAAACTTTAATCAAAACGATAGTTTTCAAGATCATAATTAACTCATTCACTAGTACTGCTACAATAGAACAGCCAAAGTAGTTTACATTTGTTATAATAGTCACTAGTCAGTACATTGTTTACAAATGCCTTTTAACAAACATAAGATTAACAACACTGAGTAACCAAATAATGGTTGAAAAGATATGTAAAGGACAGCAAGTGTGGTTACCAGTACTACATAGTAAAACTGACTTGTGCATTAGAAGTCATAGCACATCACAATAAACATATCTAAAGCTAAAGCAAGTATGCTACCATGGCAACCACAGCAGAGTCTAATACAGAGAGTGCTAATCAAGCACGGTGAATAAGATATGGCGAACTATAATCAAATAATCTCTAGCTACAAGTGTGACAGGAAACACATTGTGATTTGAACAAAATACTACAATTCAAAAAATTTTTCAATGAAAATATTTTAAGAACAGCCTATGAAAAAAGCAAAGTTTGTGTTCAGCAAATTAACATAAAATTATGCTATTAATAAAAAACAAGACAGAATAAGTTACAATGTTCTAAGAAAAACTTTACACTGAAAACCAAAAGAACTAAATAAATGAAACAGTATGTGACATAGTGACTCAATTAAAGTGACATAGTGACATAATCGATCAAAAATTGAAAATCGTCTTAGAAAGTACACGCTCGATTAATGAATACAAATTATATGTCCCAAATTAATATCAATACAGTAATACCAAAAGAAATGCAAATAATTTTTGTATTCAAACACTATACAGAAATAGACACTGACTACACAAAATGAACAAAATTAGATCTTTAGTGTTCCTTAAAATGAAATGAACTGTTACAAAACCCAATATTACGTATTGAAATCATCGTTAGAAAAGGTGGAGCCAATAACAGTATCGATATAAGGAAAGTGCAAGATTTGACAGAGGACGATTATAGCATATAGCATATTCACGACAACAAGAAAGCGATAAAGAGCTGATATAACATATCACGCACAGCATGATCAAGTAGTTTCATCTAGATATTCATATGTACTTTACTTCAAAAGCGTACACGGATGAATCTGCACTTTCTTCATTGTTTCAGTGTTAAATAATTGTTACGGATGGTGATTCAGTATATTATATGATATCTGTTGTATATCAATACTGCTTTATAAGACACATTGGCATTCTATAGCGCAAGTAAAGTCATCGTTTTAAACATCAAACATAAAATTGTTCCATACAGAAGTCAGGCATAATTCAAGAGATTTTAGTAATGATGTGTAGACAGCTGACACTCGTCTTTATATTCTCCATCAAAATTATTTCACCATTGCCTTACGATATCCTAGAGCACTCATAAACTTAGCGACATATATTTAACGAATCTTTTTTTTTCAGAAGTTTTCAAGACGATTAATCCATGACAGTCAATCTGATTCTTGTTACACAATAACATTGCAAGGTTGTCTCATTCTTAAAGTCTTTCTTTGATTCTCACTTAAATCAACATGATTTCACTTTTCATCTTATTTACCCTCGTAATTCCAATAGTTGCTGATATGAAGAATTCATGCAGTCGGTGTATTAAAACAATTCTGTTGTTAACCATATACAACCGTGACTCCAGCAGTAAACACTTTGTTAACCGTTTCTCGAAAAATAGTGTCAAGCTAGTTATCATAAATTTAAATATCAAAAAAATTCATGAAAGGTCAAAATTAAAGTATTACAACTGTTGTATCAATTGAAGGAAGTCACAATTTATGAGAAATAAATAATAAAAATAAATTATAAGTACACAAGAATAGTTGATGATCAGAATAATGATACTTGTAGTATAAATAGAACAGCAATAATGAAAAATAACAGGGCAAGCGAGTAAAGTAAGAAAACAAAAATAAAAATTAATTTTGACACAACAGTCAATTCTTCCATAACTATAGTAATGATTCTCGTCAAACGAAATATAAATTTTCATAAAACAGAAAATGAAAAAGAGCAAAAATAGAATGCAAACCTACAATAACAAAATAATACTAATCCTGGCACATATCTATGACAATCTACGACTGACTAAACAACGATTGTGATCATCTCAGTTCAATTATTTGATGTAATAACAAAATATAATTACAACAAAGAAACAACAACAAAAACACTGAAAAAGAAGCAAAAATAGTAGAAAACAATAATTGATGATCATTATTCTTTGTAGTATAAGTAGAACAGCAATAACGAAAAATAACAGAGCAAGGGAGTAAAGTAGGAAAACAAAAAAAATTTTAATGAGACTGTGATATACACAAGAAAAACACAAGTTAATTGTATAAATTGATTTATAAAATTTTGACATAACAGTCAATTCTTCCATAACTATAGTAACGATTCTCGTCAAACGGAATATAATTTTTATTATAAAACAGAAAATGAAAACGAGTAAAATAGAATGCAAACCTACAAAATTACTAATAATAACAAAAATAATATTAATCCTGGCACATATCTATGACAATCTACAACTGACTAAATAATAACTGTGACACCACCTCAGTTCAATTATTTGTACAATAGGGTCGAATTTCGCAGACATGGTCAATATAATTATTAAAACCTGTTATCAACTAAATAAATGCTCAAATAATTATTAAACTGTTAACATAAACGTAACTTGAAATGTCAGATTGTAACCAGGGATGGGTCAAGAATTTTAGTGCTTGTGCTTAAAAGTGCTTAAAGCAATATTTTTCAAGTGCTTGACAGTGCTTTCAAGCATTTTGATCAGTTAAAGCATTTGTGCTTGTGCTTGTACTTAAGCACAAGTTTTGTAATGTGCTTATTAAGCACTTTTCAAGCATTAAGCACTTTCTCTGAAGTCAGCAAAACATCAAATCCTTCACCTAAACACGAAGACACATTTCCAACACTTTCAACAATTGCCTGTTCTCACTTTGGGGTTCCAGCTTCATCAGCCCCAGTTGAACGATTGTTCGGCATTGCTGGCCGAATGTTTAGGCCTGTTTGTTGTAGGCTTGGTGACAAAATTTTCGAAAATTGATGTTTATCCACTATAATAAGCACTTTTAGATACACATGTATAGGCTGTTGTGATTTGTATTAATAATAACAATTGACCAAAAAGAAAAATGTGCTTATTATAGTGCTTGAAGCACTTTTTCATGTGCTTGGCTTAATGCTTAAGCACATTTTTTACAAGTGCTTGAAAAAATGCTTAATGCTTCAAGCACTTTCAAAAGTGCTTGTGCTTGTGCTTGTGCTTCAAGCACTCAAGTCATTGCTTGAACCCATCCCTGATTATAACTAGTCATTACATATACTATAGTGTAAACAGATGAATGGCAGGACTGGAGTTAAAAAATAAAGCACCATCTTACACAAAGAAGTCTACAAATAAACGATCGTGTACAACAATGATTACACATTACAGTTATCAATATTCAACCATAATAATCATTATACAATGACTATGGGACTCATCAACAAGTGGTCTCAATGCCTTATCAACAAGCAATGCCTTCAATTGACAATTCAATACTTATCTAACTCACCAGCTAACAAAACTTGTGATAAACAGTCTATTAAAGATAGAACACTGGCTGTGAGCAGCTGGGGAGCTAACAGAACTTCTGATAAACACTCTATTAAAGAAAGAATACTGGCTGCGAGCAGCTGGGGAGTTGGGGAGCTAACAAAACTTCTGATAAACACTCTATTAAAGATAGAATACTGGCTGGGAGCAGCTGGGGAGCTAACAAAACTTCTGATCAACACTCTATTAAAGATAGAACACTGGCTGGGTTCAACACAAACACCGACAAGAAAACAATTCTTGAATTGCACGTGGACACACAGTGATGACACTTGGTCAGTGATAGTCTCAATACAACAATGTAGATACGTAGTGTGTCCAACACATAGCTACTCGATACAACACACAGAAGCACTTGATAACTGAACACGAGGCACAAGCAGATACATTATATTCCAGATTACATGTGACGTCACAATCACGTGACTGGAAGCCATATTGGGGGACAGGTTGCCTTTCTCATACCTCTGGGACAGCGACAGAAACAGTAAACTCCAAGAAACATGCCTGCATAGTTTACCCATGACTGTATCTACACTGTCGCTTCACCGAGTGTACATAGCATTGCTAAAACAGTTTGCTGTCCCCCAACGAGTACAAAGATACACAGACGTGCACGACTGTGACATAGCATGCAATGGGTATATACAGACACATGCACTCCTATTCTTTAAGCTGCCCTTCACGTATATCTTGTAATCAAACAGTATGTAACACACTAAACCACTGTGTACAACAACGATAATTCATCTATCAAACACGCAATATTGAACGAGTTGTGGCTTACTTGGAATTTCACCATGAGTTACAACACCTTGTGATGAGCGCAAGTTCGAACAACAATGGTTGATGTATACGAGTCGCTCAGGTTGTTATGAATCAATCATGTCCTCAAAGTGAGAGACGATAGGTAGCCATTGATCGCCTAAACAGAGCAGATAAAGATTAGTAAATCAATCATAGATAAAATACATTGCTTATTAGTCACAAACCTGTAAAGAAAGAGAACAAACGACAAGGAAACACCGCGATGGCAGCCGATACAAGAGACAGTTGATTCGCCGCCATTTTGCTCGCTCTTGCCCGCGTGGAGATGTTGATTGCGCAATAATGGGAGCGGTCAGAAATATTTTCTTCCCCGCCTACTCCGAGATCGTCATGCATGAAGCTCATACGTAAACAGTGAGCTCAGTATTGTGTTAGAGACTTAGAGTGTGTGAGCTACTATACATCTCCAGCTGATGGAAGTGAATCTGAATGCAGTGAATACGACTCTTGATAAGACTGTTTGAGGAGGTGGCGCAGCATCCATGTTGAGAGGTTTGATTCTAGCTCTACACGACTCGTACTGCACTGAACAAATTCATGAACTTCCTCCTGGACAATCAACGTTGTAACTATTTCTGATCTGCACATGTATACTGAACATAAGTATTTTACTATCTTGTAACTGCAATACAATTATCACTCAGTCATAGCATGCCTTGCATTTACTTATGATTCACTCATTGATGATTCTGATAAACACTATAATTATTATTTCAGAGAAATGAGCTGAAAAATACACCTGCTTGTAAAATCATGGAATACTTTGTGTATGATTGCTAAATTAACATTTCTTTGTAATAATTGTCATTCTCTATCACTATAAACTCGTGCTTGAATCTTTACTTTCCCAAGTGACACAATCGGTATCAATTTAAGGATGGGCAGAGTCAGTGAACACCCACTTACGAACTTCAATCTCTTGATCGCTGAAATTATCCTGAGAGAAGTCGAGAAAGAAAGGAAGACTGAGAAAGTGAAAACGAGGAGATTCGACAGTGTGAAGAATTGAAGTTGACTCAAGTGGGAGACTAGGGAGTGTACTAGCAGATTTAGCATAGAGGTAGTGTCCTTGATCATGCACGGCAACACTGAGATGAGCATTTGTAACAATCACCGTGACGTACTTTTGTATTTTTCTTTTCTTAGCTGGTAAGCTGATAAAGCCTCAGTACTTATCACTACCACAGTTACAATGTGCTCAAATGTTACTTAGCATTAGCCTATACCTACCGATCATTTACCCACTACTGCAACTTTATTTATTGCCCCATCAATATACCTCCCAACACTGATTCACCCACCCACTCCTTACTCACTCTCACTCACTGTTTACCCACCAGTACCAATTTAATCATCTCCCACTCACTCACTCACTCCCAACTATAACTATATACACACTGACTCACTCACTTCAATCACTCACCTATACTCATGATCACCCAGCACCCGCACACTCACCTACCTACTCTAGCTCACTCACCCATTAATTCACAAATCCACTTCAACAAAATTCATTCACCTATACCCATTCACTCAATCCACATACAATCCCTTCCCTCACTCTCTCCTTTCTCCCTCCATCTCTCCCATTGCCAACTCACACTTGCTCACCCACAAATCAATTTAACCCACTACTGCAATTTATTCATTTCCATCTCTCGCCTACTCACTCACTCACTCACCCACCCACAAACCCACCCACCAACTCACCACTCCCCCACTAACTAACTAACCAACCAACTAACTAACTAACTAATTCACCCACTAACTCACCCACTAACTCACCCTTCACTACACTACACTCTCACTACAAGCTCTTAAGTAAGTACGTATACATTATAAAGTTCTGATATTGTTGAATTACCTGTCATCGACCTCAATTTATTTGCCTTTCGCCAGTTATACTGTACTAGAAAGATCAACTGATACAGAATTCACTATACCTGATCCGCATTTGGTAGCCCACTAATGACCATAGAATCTCTTTCCACTTTGGAAGAATATGACAGGGTCACTATGGGGATCAGACATTGACACTCTATTATTGAATCACTCAAGTAGAGTGCAGATACATAAGTATGCAGGGAAGACACCGTTAAACTATCCACCATTTGGTGCATCAGTTGAGACAATTCCAGATCTACAAACAGTTTGTTCTGACACTGATGATTGTGAAGATACTAAGTTATGTAATCCCACTACAAGTGGTGTCCATGAGTTACAATCCATCTTCTTGTGAGTTCATTGTAAGAAACAATCAACGATGCAATCAATAGAAGACAATACAATTGTCAATATTGTAATATACTCACCAGAAAAAGCATCCAAAACTTATATGTGCATGGACACAAAAATTTATAACACGTGCCACACAGCTTTGTAGAGCACTTTATGCTCTTCTCTGAGGCAATTTGGATACTATTGCAGACCTCTCCTTGTAGCTCTCAAATTGATAAAAGCAGAAGAGCTACTTTACCAGTTTTGCTCACAATTTGAAGCATTTTATGGTAAAAAATATTTTTAATGCTATGGCTAACTGGTATACAGGAGAGAGGCACTGCATACATGTAGCAAAACGTACATATCCTAACGCATTTTGCCTTTTCAGTTCGCCATCATGGCCCTTTATGGTCTCATTCATGCTTTCCATTTGAAGACAGTAATGGCTGGTTGCAAGAACTGTTTCATGGGAGCAGAAACCCTACGATGCAGGTAGTTAAGGGTGGAAATCCCAAACATCAGGATTACGAATATTTTGGTTTCTACTGTTAGTTGAAGGTTTGGTCAGTCACACTGATCACCCAAGAAAGTCGCCATTCGTCTTGTGGGCGTAGCAAGCCCCACCCAATGACGAAAAGTTGCGTTTCTTTCCTGAGCATGCCACACCCACACAAAATGTCAGACATAAACTTTGGTAGACAAGGAAGAAACGTATGTATCGGATTTTGTAAAAAGGTCTCTGTCTGTAAGTTACAGAGGGGCGAATATTTAATGAGAACAAACGATTTCGGCAAAAATCCCCTACCAGCAAGAGCGATGGAAGAAGATACATCTCCTTTTGCCAGAGCGCCAAAGAAATGCCACCTGACGCCCTCTCGCCCTCCCCACAACCCACCCACCCCTATGTGGGTCTCTCGTGATTGCCGAGTACGAAATAATTTTGTTCCAAATACGGCAAGTGCTATTGGAGTGTGGGTACACCCATTTTCCTTGTAAAACGGGCAAGTAATAGCCAGGACACTGTAGATTATATTGTGCAAAGGGCAGCAAGAAAGAATAGTTCGGGTTTTCCTGGCTTAAATCACAAGTCAGTAATTAAAATAACAATCCACTATAACTATAATTATACAGATAGCAAAGCAGTTTTTAGAACAGCAACAACTTACAGGCATTGAGCCAAAACAGACTGGATCTCAGGATCCAATCCAGTGGCCAACAACAAAGGTGGTTTTGGTTTTCAGCAGGCATTTGCTGTCGTGACCGCGATCGCAGTGACTTGCCATCATCGCTATCGTAGTGTGACCGAGGCCTAATGCAGCCACTTGCAATTTGACAATCAATGTATGATTGCCCTAATTTTTGTCATCTATGCCATTCCTCCTCCAGTTCTAGGCTCAGAATGTACTTAGTTTATTCAAGGTCCATGCCCCTATGAATTCTATTTATATTTCTTGAAGAGCAGCTCCCTTCATACGAGACTGCTACATAAATAATACGGCAAGCTGTAAGTATATAGAGCAACTGTTCTACTTACATTACCAATTCAGCCAATAATTATGTTGCTTCTTTGTACATTTTTGTATATTTGTTTGTCAATGACTTAATTAGTTTGAGAAGCATATAGTTCATCTTGTTTCTTTACAATCTACGTAGGTGGATCATGTATATACGCACTGGGTGCAGACCCCACAATAAAACTATGTGAGATATCTTCACACTGCCATGGGGTCACCTTTGACCATAAAGTAACATTCATTGACCAACACAGACCTGTACTGCTTTGCTCACAGGGATTGTTGGAAGAATGCACCATTGCCAAAAACAGGCTTGCTGGGGTGTTGGTGTTTGGGCACTTATCACCTGCAATCATCAGGTGCTCAATCTATGGTAAGCATTAACATTATAGCTAAGTGCTAAAGATGAAATCATATTCATTTTCAGATAATAAATTGGCAAGTAGGCAAATTCAAACTGGTAGAAATCTACTCTTGTGCACAATCAATAATTACTTATAACGAGTCTGCTTCAGGCGTCTTGATTAGACCAGGCAGGTGCATGATGAGTGCCTCACCAACAGATTAGAGGCCGGGCGGTTCTTTTGAGAAGTAACAACAGCTGTTTGCAGTGATACAGTTAAGCACAAAACATGAATTTAAGGTTAAACCAGCCCCAACAGCAGCCTGCCCATGCTGTGCTGAGGTGAGACGGAAGTGACCCAGCAGCTATGACTTTTCTTCATCTGCCTCGTTACGCTAGAAAGAAAAAGAACAATGACTCTATAATAACATGGTTAAGCAGAAATTTTCCACCCTCAGGTGCAGTTGGACTTCTCTCACGAGGTCGCTTCACCATTTCACTCTTGGCAGGCAAGGTAGGGAACATAGATGGATCAACAGGTTTGGGAGATTCCTGTGGATTCCATTGCTCTACGTAGACGATATCGTGGTTGTAGTTGTCTAAGCACTTTGAGCTGCAGCTGCAGAATTCCTAGTGGCTTCTTGTTGGAACTTCTTCTTTAGTTCGCTCATCATAGATTCCAGAGTCCCCTTCATAAACTGCTGCATTTCTCTCTTCATCTTGTAGTGAGTATGGTCCACGGCTTCCAGAGTCTCGTCTCTGACTTGCATGACTTCTCTCAATATCAAACTTGCGTCTTGAAGCGAGTTAGGTACAGACAGCCTCGAGATATCTACTGTCACGGATGATCTTATTGGGCAGTTTGAAGACGAGCCCGAGGAAGAGGAGCAGTGATCACTTATACACCAATTATGACTCCAGTACTGATATTACTGAACTACTACTACTGTTACAAATAATGCCAATAATGCTTGTTTTGCTAGGATCAAAAGAGAACACAGCAAAAGACAATGAGGAGAAATATGAGATTACAGCAAAAGACGACAAGGAGAATGACGAGAACAAGGAAAGCGAGACAGATACAGAAGATGAGGAAAGTGAGATAGAATCAAGTGAAATTGACTCGGAGAGCTCTTTGTACAATCTTCATGATTTAAATCCTAAAAAGGTACCTCCTACATTGTGATTGTGTTATGCCATGTGCTTTCCTTTTATAAACAGGCAATCTCAATCAGTGAGGATGAGAGTAAGGGTCACGGTGGAGCAAATGGAAATGATCAAAAGATACCTCCCTCTATCCACACTACACCAACTTTGAGCCAGGTACATTGTAAAATAACTACTTTGTTATTAGCACACTATCTGGTAGAATAGCATGTAGCATATTGTACAGCATCATACTGCAGCAGAATGTGAAGGGTTAAACTAGCTAGTAACTAGAAAGCACAAAAGGCAAATTTGCTTTTATGTTACAGCTGAAAGAACAATGCTCTAACAATACTCTAACTCCTGTAGATGTGCAGCATCAAAAAATTTTAATGACAACAACAACTAGTCAACAACTTGTGTATCTTCCTTTTTTAGACCCCCTGTTGCTGCAAACATTCTATAGCAGAGGATGTAAAAGCTATTAAGATGTCTTGGGAACAACCTATAATGAGACAGCACTTAATCAAGTGTCTATCCAACTAGTATATGTGACTGTGCATGCGAAAAGGGGGCAAACGCCTCAAAAAATTTCAACAGCATCCAGCCTCCTATCACTCCTCAACCAGTAGTCCTTCATACTGGTAATGTCTCACAACCACCATCGTCCACCGATGAGCAGTTCTACACAACTGCAGAGCAACCGACAGAGAACGATATCAACTAGTGTCTCCAAGAGGCAGTCAAAAGTCTCCCATTCTCTTCAAATCACTGTCCCCCTTCTCAGCTCCTTTTCGCATGCACGGTAACATATGACACCTTTCCCTGAAAAACCAGAATGTCTGTAAGTTATTATCTGCTATTAACTATTATTTGCCATGGTTAATGAAATAATTTAGTGCAATATATTGTATGACCCGTACTTGCATGATGACTGTGTAGCTTGTAATCAACGATGAAATGTTACACTAGGGAAAACAGCACTCAATGACACTGTTCCACGCTTATGCAACCAGGCAGGAATCAAGTAGTCTCGCGCGCCAAACCCAACCCAAGGGAAGGGTCTGGTAAAACGCTATAGAACGAGTTGTGTCCATTGCCAGGGATTCGGGCAAGCCAATCAGATTGAGTTGTCACGAGCGCGGCGCTCGTACTAACGAGTAGCCATGATGTGCAGGACGTACGCTGCGAGCACCTGAGCAGCTAGTTCAATAGAGACGCAGGTTAAAAGCACATACCATGGCTCGTGTATGCCATGCAGTGTGATGTTATTTAATCATAATTTATAACCAGCAATATTTATCACTTATTATTATTACGTGTACAATTATATTTGTGTGTTGTCATGTGTAAATCAGCTGACTATATATATCTCCATGTGATTCTTGTATGTGTGTCCAATAAGAAACTCTTTCGTGATCAGTCAACCTAACGTTACATGGTGGCAGCGGTGGGATTTCAACTGAAGGATAATGGCCGCCGGTAACTACGCACTGCCACCTCCAGCCGCTTTAGAAATACATCATTCTCAGGCAAGTGAGCGCTGGAGGCGATTCAGAACAGCTTGGGCAAACTACTCCGTAGCTACTGGTCTGAATGGAAAGGGCGAGGACGTACAAGTAGCGACACTATTGACCGTGATCGGCGAGGAGGCCAGGGAGGTATACACGACGTTCACGTGGGAGGCTAACGGGGACAACGCCAAGATCAAGAAAGTAATTGACAAATTTCAAGAGTACTGCCAGCCGTACAAAAACATACCTTTCGAGAGGTATAAGTTCAATCAGAGGGCCCAAGAGGTGGGCGAATCGTATGATCACTACCGCACCTGTTTGAGAACACTGGCCGATGAATGTTCATTCGCGACAATCACTCAACAAGAAATATTGCGTGATCGCCTTGTCTTCGGTATCAGAGATGCCAAAGTACGAGAGAGATTACTACGGGAACCGAAGTTAACCCTGGCGAAGACTGATGAAATATGCCGAGCTGCAGAAAGCACATCCCAGCAACTAAAACTGGTTGAGCCAGAAGAGCAAAAAGTACATGCTATAGACCGACAGCCTACTAAAGAGTGTTGGAGATGTGGGCGGAAGCATGGCTTTTCAAAAAGAGAATTGTGTCCAGCATATGGCAAAACGTGCAATCGCTGCCATAAACCAAATCACTTTGCAGTCAAGTGCCGACAAAAACCACCAACAGACAAAGTCAAAGCTGTTGAGGAACAAGAAAGTGAAGACGAGACCTATTACGCGAGTACCCTGTCACATGAACCTGATGATGCACAGTTGATAACTGTGGAGCTTGAAAGTGGTAACTTCCTTCGTTTTCAAGTAGACACAGGTGCCCAATGTAATGTGATTCCATTGGATCTTTACAAGAAGGCAGCACAAGACCCTACCCTCACAAGAGTTACCAAGTCAACAGGCAAGATTGTGGCTTACGGTGGTTCCACGATACCAGTTGTGGGAACGGTGATGTTGAACATTCGACGAAAGAAGGCACAACATCGAATCAAATGCAAGTTGGTACCAGGGAACAAGATTCGACCACTACTTGGACGGAGTGCCTGCTTAGGTATGAACATCATTTCGTACTTAGACAATGACTCTATTAGCATGCCGGAGGTCGGGAAGGCATTCGTCTTCACAATTAGCCAGCCCAAACAGCCCTTAGGTCAAGCAGAATTGATCCAGAGGTTTCCACAAGTATTTCGAGAAGGGGTAGGTTGTCTCAAGGGAGAGTACCGAATACAGCTAGACCCTCAACAAACTCCAGTACAACACCCACCCAGGAGGGTACCTGTTGCCCTCAGAGATCGTCTAAAAGCAACACTAGATGACCTAGAAAGAGATGGTATCCTGGCCACTGTCACGGAGCCGACAGAGTGGGTGAGCTCACTGGTAATAGTTCCAAAAAAAGATGGTCGTTTGAGGCTCTGTCTAGACCCCAAGGATCTCAACAAAGCCATTCTACGAGAGCATTTCCCTTTGCCCACCATTGAGGAAGTGGCGACGCGATTGTGCGGAGCTAAATGTTTCTCTCTACTTGATGTACGAAATGGGTTCTGGCATGTTCCATTGGATGAAGATTCGTCCCTACTAACCACATTCAACACACCATTTGGCCGGTACAGGTGGACACGCCTACCTTTCGGTATCTCATCTGCTCCGGAGGTATTTCAACGGAAAATGTATGAAGTCATCGAGGGTCTACATGGTGTGGAAGTAATTGCCGACGATTTTCTCGTTGTTGGTTTCGGAGACACCGAGGAACAGTCAACTGAAGATCATGATACGAATCTGGAAGCATTTCTTGAGCGGTGTATTGAGCGAGACATACGACTGAATGCATCAAAAATGCAGCTGAGGTTACCAGAGGTACCATTCATCGGACACGTAGCCTCGTCGGAAGGTCTTCGAGTCGATCCTCACAAAGTCCAAGCAATAGTGGGCATGCCTCCACCAGAGGATGTGAATGGAGTGAAACGAATTCTTGGATTTGTCCAGTACTTGAGCAAGTTTCTACCACGTCTCTCTGACCTCACCAAGCCCCTGCGAGACCTCACTTCCAAGGAGGCCATGTGGATTTGGGGACCCAACCAACAGGCAGCATTCGACAAGCTAAAAGAAGCAGTCACAGGTACCCCTGTATTAAGGTACTATAATGTCAATGATGAGGTAACCATACAATGTGATGCCTCCCAGTCAGGACTCGGTGCCACACTCATGCAGTTTGGCCAACCCGTTGCCTATGCTTCTCGTGCGCTCACAGAAGCTGAGACACGTTACGCACAGATAGAGAAAGAGTTGTTAGCAATCGTGTTTGCATGTGAGCATTTTGAGTACTATATCTATGGCCGTGACGTGGTTAACATCGAAACCGACCATGAACCGCTCGTGTCAATTGTCTTAAAGCCGCTTCACAAAGCACCAAGCAGACTTCAACGAATGCTGTTAAGGCTACAACGGTACAACCTGAAGCTGCGCTACAAAGAAGGCCCAAACATGTTCCTGGCTGATACCTTGAGTAGGGCCTACCTTTCAGACGTTAGTGCATGTGCTTTTGCATCTTCTCTTACCGAAGTAGACCACACCAATGACCTGACTATCCCAGAAAGCCGAATCCAGGAGCTGCGAGAAATGACCAAACAAGACCCAGTCCTGCGTACACTCAGCAACGTCATACAGCAAGGTTGGCCGAAGGCTAAGTCAGCATCTCCTGAATGTGTTCACCTTTACTTTGATCTACGAGACGAGCTAACCGTGCAAGGTGAGCTGGTATTTAAGGGCCAGCAGCTAGTCATTCCTTATTCTATGAGAAAGCAAATGATGACGATGGTGCATGAATCACACATTGGCATAGACGGATGCCTAAGGAGAGCTCGTGAATGCATGTACTGGCCTCGGATGAGTACGGAACTCAAGGAGTTCATCTCAAAATGTGATGTGTGTCTATCCTACAGGTCAGAGCAGACTAAAGAACCCCTAGAGCAGCACTGCTTTGCAGCACGACCATGGAGCAAAATTGGGGTTGACCTGTGCGAGCTGGATGGACGCAACTTGCTAGTTGCAGTTGACTACTACAGCAACTTTGTGGAAGTTGAACGACTAACCACGACCACGTCTAGCAGTGTCATAAAGCCTATGAAGGAAATGTTTGCCAGGTATGGTGTGCCAGACACTGTTATTTCAGACAACGGACCGCAGTTTGATTCAGCTGAGTTTTCAAGATTCGCAAAGCAGTGGAACTTTGAGCACACACCGTCATCACCGAGATACCCCCAGTCTAATGGTAAAGTGGAAAATGCGGTCAAAACAGTCAAACGACTGTTCAAGAAGTGCAAGGATTCCGGCACATCAGAGTTCCAAGCTCTTCTCGACTGGAGAAACACTCCCTCAGAAGGCATGTCAACCAGTCCAGCACAACGTTTCTTTGGACGTAGATGTCGAACTTTACTTCCCATGACTGGTGGACTATTGAAACCAAGCTATTCTACGTCGCAAGACTCTCAGGACATCAACAAACAGAAGGCAAAACAAAGGATGTACTACGATCGTCACGTGAAACCGCTGAAACCGTTGGAGAGTGGAAGCTCAGTTCGCCTCAAACTTCCTGGTGAATCCAAATGGTCTCCTGCTGTGTGCTCAGGATTGGTTGGTCCTAGACGATACCAAGTGGTCACAGAACGGGGTACATTTACTCGTAATCGCAGACAGATCCTAGAAACAGAAACTGACACTCACCAGTCAGCGCCTGAAACTGAGCCCTCACAGTCGGCCACAACTCCCCCAGTGAGCACAGAGCCAGAACAAACAACAACATCCACCCCGGCGTCTCCGTCCTCGAACACATCCGCCCCTTTAACCTCCACTCCCTCACTAAGACGGTCAACACGACAGAGGAAACAGCCCTCTTGGTTAGCGGACTATGAACACTCATGAACTCGTAAGAATGGGACTTGAGCGAGAAGGTACGAACTGTGTTCCTTGTTTGTTTTATTTGTACACTCCATAATTTAATAGCATATCTCCCTGCCTAATTTATTAAAGGGGAGATGTGATGTTATTTAATCATAATTTATAACCAGCAATATTTATCACTTATTATTATTACGTGTACAATTATATTTGTGTGTTGTCATGTGTAAATCAGCTGACTATATATATCTCCATGTGATTCTTGTATGTGTGTCCAATAAGAAACTCTTTCGTGATCAGTCAACCTAACGTTACATGCAGCTCGTCTTGGAAGTTGGGTCGTACGTTCTCAATGCAGTGCGCATACGTACTAGTGCACGTTACCATGGCTACGGTGCATATTTCACATTCCTGTGGCACAACGCGTTCAATAACGTTTTACCAGACCCTTCCCTTGGGTTGGGTCTGGCGTGCGAGACTAGGAATCAAGGGCTTCAAAACAAATCACAGTCAGAGGGTCAAAGCAGCAACACGTCTGTATCAATCCGGCGTGGACGAACAACAGATCATGGAAAGAACTGGTCACCAAAGCATAGAATGGGTACGGTCTTACAAAAGAACGTCGGAACAGCAGAGAGAAGCACTTTCAGACATCCCGAACAGGTCTGCACAAGCTACAAGTACAGCCAGTGTGATGCACTCCCCGCCTGCAGTAGTAGAAAGTGGCTCTACCTCAGGCACCTCGTGTGCCTTCACCAGCCAGCAGCAACTCCGCTCTCTCAGCTTGACCGGTGCCACCTTTCATGACTGCAAGGTCAATTTCTACGTGGGATCGATGACCATAAAGAGACGCCGACCGATGGTGATTGCTGACGATTCAGACTCTGACTAGCTGCACTGCGCTGTACTAACATGTATTCTATCCACGTGTATTATCATTGGTCATGCTTGTACAACTCCGTATAAACTTATTAGCTGTAGGTGTGGCGGGATTCCATTATGAGGTCGCGGCAGTGGCGGGATTTCATTGAGATTTATAGACCCGCAGCTACGCAACCTGATTGGTCAAAATCGCTTAGCTATGGTCTAAATATGTATATGCTACTAGTTGGTGCCTTCTAGCCTCGTACCCAGGCTCTCGGACGGGCTGCGTGGGTGGCTATTAGAGAGCCTGGTACAAAGTTCAAAGTTTATTACTGTTGCCCTCTACGGGATAATAATGACAAAAACAAGAACTAAGTAGTACGCATTGCATGCGCATGCGCGAAATTGACCATCTGATGGTTAATCCGTATACTACAGTAAACTACTGTTGATGTCCGTGCACTCTTGCTTATGTCAGGATACTCATTGTTAGTTAGGAAAAAAAACACAGAAGCAGCGGTGTTTAGGCCGGCTAAGCATGCCACGATGAAACATTGTACTGTTACGAGCCATATCGAACGCCACGAGCGGCAAATATTCTCGATTTTGGCCTGATTTCGACAAAGTAAGTGTTTTATGTCTAGACAGATCTCCAATTGCTCACAATTTGGTCGTGAGTACCTGGACAAGCGGCCAAGTAGATGCAGCAGCTTGCCCGAGCTTGGTTGGATCCCAAACAATAGTTCCAGCGTTGTTCGCATTAATGCATAAATTTAATTATAGGCGGGGCGAGGGCGGTGTCTTGCGATTTTTCACCCGCGCTTTTCAAAATCTGACGCATGCGCATGAAATGCGTACCAGGCTCTCTAATAGCCACCCACGCAGCCCGTCCGAGAGCCTGGGTACGAGGCTAGGTGCCTTCTTTCTTGTGCGTCCCCCATCAGCAAACTTGACAGTGAGTGGTTCATTGGCTGCTAAAAATCTAATAATAACAGAAAAATCATAATAATTATTACAAAATAAGTGATTTACAGTACCCACCCGATGCGTTCTTGTTAACAGGTGCTACGTGTAAAAGAAATTTTGGAAGCATGATGCAGGCATGTCCTATCATTTAAAAAAATATTTTAGCTTTTCTCGTTCTGAAAATCAGAAAAAGAGAAGAGAATGCAGAAGAAGGGTACAAGAACATTGGTATAGAGGAGATGCTTCTGTTCATTTCTTCTTTTGTTTCTGAAAAGACGAGGCGTGCTAAAGTTTCCTAGTAGCTCTGAACAGAGAAAGGGCAATATTTGATGGCGAACAACACTCAGCAGTACTCTTACACAAACGTTAAAGTTTATCGAACAGTAAGTCAAGCGCCTCTAGCATTAAACAGAAGCTCCAGCCATCGCCAGCCGTGTGCACCACCAAAGCAAACTCCACCCTGCTTTGTGAAACTCCTCCCCTGCCACATGCTGTGCAGACTCACGAGTCGCGACTAACCATCGAAACGATCTCTACATGGTAACGATCGAAAGCGAGCAACAGCGAACATATCTAGTTCGCCTCCACTCGTCTATCTGCGCTACGTGTCAACTAGTTTATCGTCGCTCTATAATGATAGTCTTTATAAACAGATAGTCTGTTTGTTATGCAGAGGAGTCAGGAGAGTGAATCCTGTATTGATTCAAGTTGGCTTCTAATTAGTGCGGCTTGGATACTAAGTGCGCGGTTTGGATACTAAGCTATTTAGAGTCCAAGCTATAGTCAATCTCATTGGTCAATATCACTAGACTACACTCTAATATTAATTAGAATCCTTGGAGGATCTCTTTGGACCTCAAATGTCCTCGAAAAGTACCAAAACTAATTCAATTCTGATGAATGCCAAACAAAACTAAAATTAATGCGTTTTAGTATCTGCACTAAAGTTATAACTAAAACACATTGAAGAGTGATACTATAACTAATACTATAAAAAAAGAAAATACTAATACTAATACTAAAATTGAAGTCGTCTACTAAAACAACGCTATAACTTGCATATAGGTTAACGCGAGCCAAAGCGAGCTAGCCCGTTATTTCGTGCCTGTGTGAACGCAGTATAAGATAGCAGCAACAGCAGCATAATGTTGATAGTTTTGGAGTGCCAGTTGTAGAATCTAAGACATCACTTTTGTGTGGCAAACGTGGCCGACTTGTACAGAATGTGACCAATGCCAATTGCATAGCACATCCGGTCTATGCCTGCTACTGCAAATAGCGCTTATTCGGCATCCCAAATAATAAATGAATGCAATAATGCAGTATAAAAACCAGGCAGCAATAATGGCATTGGTGAAAAAGGTGTGACACTTCTCTGCATCATTTGATGTCATTTTTCCTTCTACAGAATCTACCCATGCAAGTGCCACAGTTTGTACAGCCACCACCACCACCACCACCACCACCAGTATTCTGGGTGCCTCGGGGACAAAATCCCTATGTGCTTCAGGCACAGCATCCATATTTGCCACCACATCCATATTATAATCAACAACACTACAAGTAATGTAGGCTCAAACCAGATAGCGTGAATTGTGATGTAATCTGTAATCTTACTGTAAACACCAATTGAATATGTACACAGGAGCGCATAATGAGAGTGAGCGCGTTAAGAAGGCAGAAGCAGGACACTCCCACGCACTTGATTAAAAATTGCACATCCACGCATGATGATCGTGTTACTAAAGATAGACTGGAAGATGACTGACGGTACACATGAGTCAGTTTCGTATTGGGCAAAACTGGGCAGTAAGAGGGTCCAAGGAGGTGAGCAGCAGCTCGGAGAAGTTTTCTACACCTGTGAGACGATCACCACGTGCACGTGTACAAGGCTGTAAGAGGACCAGCGCGACAGACCAAGAGCCCAGATTCTACTCATGTCCAGATTTAGCAATGACTACTTAGCCAGCAAACAAGGGCAATCGTCTTAGAATAGTAGAAAGCTGCTGCTTGCTTTCTAGAAGTCTTTGACACTGCCAATACGAAACTGACGTACATGTACCAGCCGTCAACCAGTATTATAGCGCAACATTTTTACTCATCTGTTATACCTCAGTAAGTGATCAGGCGAGATGACAATAGGTAGGAGTGCTGCAAGTGTACCTGTATGTGCCAGACACTGAAGAGAATTGAAACTTGATCAGGCGAGATGCAGCTGTGCTAGACACTGAAGAGAACATGGAGTGATCATGAACAGATGGCGAACGCGTCTTGCTTACCAAAAATGGTGACTGGGTACCTTACAAGAGAACTGAAATGTAATCGGACGAGCTGGCAACAGGAACGAACGCACGTGCTAGTAGACCACACCTCTAGCTAACTCCACCTAACAACCGCGCGGCCCGCGCCAGACACTGGTTCGATCAAACATGTTGAGGCATGTTTGGCGATATGGGTGATATTTAAGTTGTGCACAAGCAGTTCATTGCAGTTCAATCCAGCTCTGCCCAAAATGTCGAAAATGTCTTTTACAAAAGGTATAGTGTTTAATCTCTTACGTGTCGATGTGTACTTCCTACAGAATATGAGCATGAGGAGGAAATGCTAGTAGGTTAGTGAATCACTTTGTTTAAAGTCACCGTTAATGTGTAATTACTACAGAAGAAGAGTTTCAGATAATGGATTATTTAACAGTAAGCACATAAATCAGTTGACTAAATTCAATTGCTGTCGTTCATGCCTGTCCTGTTAGGAAAAATTTAGAAAATTGCACATAAGGTATGTAAAAAATTGAGCTTGAGTGTTGAATTGTTGATCGATTGACAATTTGTTAACTTTCGTGTCCATTGCTGTCCAGACCACCAAAGAGGAGGAGGGAGAGGGAAGAGGAGGAGGAGAGGGAAGGGGAGGAGGGAGAGAGAGGTAAGTTCTTTCTCTAACAATCAATACAGTCTTCTGTATATATTGAACTCATTTATCTCAGGCCCAACAAGCTGCAAGAAATTTAAATTTTAGGAACTATTTGTCTGTTGAGTTTTGTACTGTTGAGTTTGTCATAATAATAATAATAATTATAAGCACTCAGAAAAATGACCAACAGCTCAAAAAAGTTAATGATGAAACCATGATGGATCACATTTTGTGTACAAACTCATTGCTGTTCTATTTTCGTCCCTTCCTTCTGTGAGCTGTAGTGCTGGTGGGTAGGATTGGCTTCGGCGGCCGACGTTCAGGAACTAGAGGGATGGCAATAGGAGGTTGGGTGACACACCCCACAATACCGTAAAGTGCTCTTACCAGGACACGTAGCTTTAGAAAGCCAGGTCGGGTTGAACAACATGTCACATGGACTTTTTGGATGTGGTACATGGCTTACCGGTTAGAGCTAGCAGTCAAGACGCCCTGAAAGGTTTGATTTGATCGATGAGTTGTCTTATTGCAAGGGATTCCCAATGCACAACTCAAAAAGGCAAATCATTAGTCCACCTCTGCTTTGAATGTTGCTCGAACTAAGGTTTTTGTTTTAATTAAGCCATGAGAATCAGGACAAGTTACCATGGCAATATCAGCACCACTACAAGCATCTCGCATTTCACATAACAAGTTAATCAGGTCCAACAAGCTTTTAGTACACAGATATTGTTCTAGTACGTGTTGTGCTCACACGCAGTAGTTACCCGTGCGCAGTATGCGCCAGGGGTTATGTGCGTTCGTGTCCGTCTATATGTGTGTGTGTGTGTCGTCAAAAAACACGGCTGTTTGCGTCTTACTGCTCAAAGATCTCCACGAAAACACTCTCTGCAGCTTCTAAACTGAATTTATAGTCCTATGAAGATGTTTTCTGTGCTGGCAAGCCTTGCTCGATCGGCTAATCCATGGCTTTCTAAAGCTACGTGTATTGTGGGTGTGTCAGCCAACCTCCTATCCATTTCGATGTCCTTGCTCAGTCTCACGTGTTGTAGGTACGGTGGTGCCAATCAACTGTTAGTGCATGTATGATTTTCTATTTTTCTGGAGCTGTCTATGGACTACAGTGGAACACACGAAGAGAGTAGAAAAATGTGTTTTTGACATTTTGTTTAATATCTCAGGAACCAAGTGTCCTATGATCATGTTGCAGGTACCATTATGATCCTCTATCCTTACTGAATGTAATGAATTATATGGTTTCTTGTCACGTGACACACACATGAAACAATATGGCGCTCTTTAGAGGCATGTAGCAGAACACGTTTAGTTGGAGATCTCTGTAAGTGCTGGTAGTTAAGCGCTCATAATGGATATGTGAACTGTTCGAATGTATACGTACCTTTGACCAACATCTCGGCACCCAGTCAGCGTTACTACAAAAGTGCAGTGCGAAAACTGGTTTTTGCGACCAGCCCCAACGTTAGGTTAGAGAACTCACGAACCTGTGGGAGTTAAGATGCAAAACTTGCTTGCTGGATAGCTTACACATTACTGATTACGAAAACACTTACCTTGAGCGCCTTCTTCGCTTCGTCGTAAATAGCGCAGCTCTTCCGTTCGCGAGTGCTGTTTTCTTGCCGTCATATTGCTACTTTAATGGATTTTCGTGATGTCACGCATAATAATTGTTGGCTGTGTAAACGTCATAACTATTGAAAACACATTGAATCAGTGTAATAGTTATGATGCAACACATGTTAATAACCAACGTGTGACATCACAAAATCCATTAAAGTCGCAAGATGGCGGCAAGAAAACAGCACTCGTGAACGGAAGAGCTGCGCTATTCACGACGAAGCGAAGAAGGCGCTCAAGGTAAGTGTTTTCGTAATCAGTAATGTGTAAGCTATCCAGCAAGCAAGTTTTGCATCTTAACTCCCACAGGTTCGTGAGCTCTCTAACCTAACGTTGGGGCTGGTCGCAAAAACCAGTTTTCGCACCGAACTTTTGTAGTAACGCTGACTGGGTGCCGAGATGTTGGTCAAAGGTACGTATACATTAGGACAGTTCACATATCCATTATGAGCGCTTAACTACCAGCACTTACAGAGATCTCCAACTAAACGTGTTCTGCTACATGCCTCTAAAGAGCGCCATATTGTTTCATGTGTGTGTCACGTGACAAAAAACCATATAATTCATTACATTCAGTAAGGATAGAGGATCATAATGGTACCTGCAACATGATCATAGGACACTTGGTTCCTGAGATATTAAACAAAATGTCAAAAACACATTTTTCTACTCTCTTCGTGTGTTCCACTGTAGCTGTAACGTGCATGTTGCAGTAATGCTGGAGTAGTCATGGTTAGCTCTAGCTCAGCGCATGGGTATGTGTTCATTAGAACTCTAGTTTAAGGGTGGATCGCCCCAACATCAGGATTACAAATATTTTGGTTTCTACTGTTAGTTGAAGGCTTGCTCAATCACACTGATCACCCAAGAAAGTCGCCATTCGTCTTGTGGGGCGTAGCAAGCTCCACCCAATGACGAAAAAGTGCATTTCTTTCCTAGGCATGCCACACCCACACAAAATGTCAGACATAAACTTTGGTACACAAGGAAGAAACGTATGAATGGGATTTTGCAAAAAAGTTCTCTGTCTGTAAGTTACAGAGGGGCGAATATTTGATGAGAAGACAGGATTTCGGCAAAAATTCCCTACTAGCAAGAGCGATGGAAGAAGGAACATCTACTTTTGCCAGAGCACCAAAAAATGCCACCTCTCGCCCTCCCCACAACCCACCCCTATGTGGGTCTCTCGTGATTGCAGAGTACGAAATAATTTTGTTCTAAATATGGCAAGTGCTATTGGAGTGTACGTGTGGGTACACCCATTTTCCGTGTAAAACAGGCCAGGACACTGTAGATTATAAGTTAGACGCGAGTAGCTAAGCAACACTCACATGACGGATTTTGTAAACAAAGATATGGCGTTTGTTTTTGAAAAGACGAGGCGTGCTAAAGTTGTTTCTTACGTAGTTCTGAACAGAGAAAGTGCAATCTTCGATGGCGAACAACACTCAGCAGTACTCTTACACAAACGTTAATGTTTTGGTAAGTCTAGCGCCTCTAGCATTAAACTGTCCACACAGAAGCTCTTTGGGTCGCCAGCCATGCATGTGCGCCACTATAACAAACTCCACCCTGGCTTTTGAAACTCCTCCCCTGCCACGGCATGCTGTGCGCACTGTACTGCGGACTCGCGACTAACGATCGAAAGCGAGCAACATTTCTAGCTCGCCTCCACTCGTCTATCTGCGCTACGTGTCAACTAGTCGTCGCTCTTCTTTATGATAGTCTTTTCGTTATGCAGAGAGAATGAATCCAACAATTCCTGTACTGATTCAAGTTGGCTTCTAAGTAGCGCGGCTTGGATACTAAGTGCGCGGTTTGGATACTAAGCTATTTAGAGTCCAAGCTGTAGTCAATCTCATTGGTCAATATCACTAGACTATACTCTAAATTGTGCAAAGGGCAGCAAGAAAGAATAGTTCGGGTATTCCTGGCTTAATATTGTTTTGCTACCTATCTAACACAAGTGCCTAAACATACCATAGAAGTATTCGTCGTTCTGAAAGTACTCATTTCCAAATTTATCCTCGCCAATCAATGTGCCAGCTCGAATATCTAACGTGGAAAGTGAATTAAGCCTAGAAAACCCGAACTATAGTTTTTTGCTGTCATACATATTTTTCACAGGTACTCAAGATGAAGATAATAGTCCACAGCTTAGATTAGCGAAAAAGTTTTTTAATTTGATAAAATTGTGTCATATTCAAATGAAGCGTATTAACCCTTTAACCCCTATTGTCGCCTTTAGGCGACATACATACTTCAGACACCATAACTTTATGAAAAAGTGCTAAAATATCCCAAAATTGAGCCAAATTGAAGAATACAAATAACAGCAAAAAATTGACCGGTTTTCGGCGCCCCCGGCGCTAAACGTATCGGCTTTGGCATTTCTATGGCTTCAGTGCAAATTTCCCAACATTTTAAGAAAAACAAAATGGCTGCCAAGAAAATTCGGACATTATATGGTTTCAGGGTGCTCGGAAACACATTTTCGTGCATTCTCTATGATCTGCACTACATTTTGCACTCACCAAAACCACTGCTAGTTGTGTGTACTTTTCAGTATTCAGCCCCAAAGCACTAACTTTGAGCAAAATTTGACGAGGTCGTTGCACTTTATCGGCTTCACTTTCGAAGTGGGAGGGGCATATCGACTGACTTGAGTGTGGGCAATTGCGGCTACTCACTGGCGTAAAAGGACGCAAATTTGAGACCAGTAGCATAAAAGACACACGAGATATTCACAAGAGAAGTGGTCAGCATTTACGAGGTTAAAATTTCAGCAAGATAATTTAGTAATTAAAGGGTTAACTAACCGAGCCGCTTATTGAATGATGAATTAATTTTAAAAATGCTGAATTACTTATTCTATAAAATTACGTTTGTTTTTTTAATGTATGGTTTTGGTGTTATGTGTATCACAATTTGCAAATTTTTTTTATGATTTTTTAATAATTTTTAAAAAATCGAGCGACTATACCTCGTTGAAACCCAAACGTACGATTCATAGAAATTTATTCACGCGTTGTTTACGGCCTATTGCGCAATCTTATCTACTTTCGTGTTGGACTGCAAATGCGAACTTGTATCTTGATAATCGTCAACTTACGTACGGCCAACGGGCGTGGCTAGCTTAGCCGGACTGGGTTGACATGCCCATTGCCCAGCCGGCTATTCTCACGTGAGTAACCGCAATCACTTGTGCTCTGATCTGCACGTTCCTCGGTCTTCTGTTAGACATTTAGGTGAGAGCGCGCTGCTCAGATGGTTCAATCTTTATTCCTTTATTGTTTAGGTCAGTGTCTGCTGTTCCATTCATTGTCTTTCGTCTAACACGAGACCTAGCCACTTGATCACTTCAGTATATATACCTACTGTTAAGTCCTGCTCACAATCTGGTAGGGGATCTTGCTTAGTATTCCCTTCATAGTCAGTCTTGTTTAGTGCTGGTGCGTAGTTATCGCTCCACTTACTGCCCTATTCACATGATCAACTGTTTTCTATCTCTATACATTTCGTCAACTCTTTGCTATCTTTATTCATCAGCCCTCTATTCAGTGTTTAGTGTCAGCAGACACATCTCTGTGGCATTCTTCATCTGGTCACTGCTTAATTTATCATTATGCCTGTGACAAGACGTTTCAAACAGAAAGTATGGTTTGCGAAGCTGTTTTTGTGCCGATATCATCCAGCCGAGGTGGTACATGTGACCAGTGACTCAGATGTTACTGTCGAGCAGCATCTGCCTTCTGTAAGTATTGCTGATAACGCTGAGAGTTCAACAGCAGTTAGCAATGCAAACAGTGAGGTTAATGAACAAGTACTTTTTGATGATGTCGGTAGTGTACAGACGACACGCGATATTATCAGTGAGTCGAATGTTGCTGTAACATCCGTTTTAAGCATTACTGATGATGACGAGAGTTTACAAACGCCTTTGTCGGTTAGCAATGCTGTTGTCCGTAGGCTAAGCAAACCCAAGGCAAAGCGTGCTAAACTAGAACCCGTGGTCAGTGAAGAAGAAAGTTCTGCTTCTGACAGCACAGTTGATGATGTCACTGACGACAAAAAAGTAGATAAGCACGATAATATGTTTGTCTGGGATACTCCTAGTAGGAGAAGTACAGATTTTTGTTATGGCAATGGTTGTTTTATTGCTCAAAAATCTCAAATGAAGGATCTTATTGACCAAATCAATAAGACCTCAAACTGTAACACGGAAAATTGTAAAGGACT